>CM067304.1:58357046-58647046 GCA_034231615.1 Meghimatium bilineatum
CAGAGGGCGACAACGTGAGAAAATATTAGACAGTTTGACAACCTGGCACGGCAAAGAAACAACAACGACTTTGATACATAATACTGTGGACAGAGAGCTGTGGAGAGCCATGACCGCCTACGCCACCCGGCATGGCACCTGATGATGATGATTGTCTAATAGGAAATCGAGCCTTCTTAATAACTTTTGATTATTGCCGTGGTTTTCTGTGGTCACTGTAATTATAGAACTTCCGGTAAAATGGTGCGAGACGGGATTGAACCAACAACAACACCAATACTATGCTAAAATGTGTATATTGCTGTACATAAATTTGATTTTTATATGTACTTATGGTTAGACTACTCTGTGTGTGTACCAGAAACACACACACAGAGAGAGAGAGAGCGAGAGAGAGAGAGAGAGAGATAGAGGATACTATACACAAAAATAAAGAAAGAAAGAGAAGTTGTGAAACAATGATACAATTTCTTCCATTCTGAGTTCTTTCACAGTCTACAAATGATAATTCAATAGGCAGATATGATTGGAACGACGAGCAGACAATGCATAGAAAAAACATGAATAGAAATGCTTTTCATTAATTTAACTACCACATTATTTCTGTAATTTAATAAAATTTCTATTTGTTTGAATAAATCTGACAATGCTTCCTTGTTGTCGTGAAATTCCAAGAATGTAATTTATATAACGTGATCTTATGTCAGTGTTGCCATAGTGACAATTCTGTAGCCAAATTACCCCACATTTTGTCATGTTTAAATGTCATTGTACGTGTGCGTGTCTGTGTGTGTCATTTGACGTATTCTTTCCAGAACTTAGTCTTCTTTACGAATCTCTGAAATTTTCGTGGTCTCTGGCAAGTTGTCATGCTTCTTCTAGCTACATGTGCATTCATTCCTGAATATCTCTTGTTCAGCGACGTCTTGGTCGGCCTCTGCCTCTCCTGCCTTCTATCGCCCCATCATACAACAGTCTTTCCATGGCACCGTGTCTCTTCACATGGCCGAAAATAACCGAACTTTCTTCTTAATATGATCTTGATAAGTCAGCCTTCTTGAACGTTGATTTTGTTCCTATCACTTCTTGAACGTTGATTTTGTTCCTATCACTTCTTGAACGTTGATTTTGTTCCTATCACTTCTTGAACGTTGATTTTGTTCCTATCACTTCTTGAACGTTGATTTTGTTCCTATCACTTCTTGAACGTTGATGTTGTTCCTATCACTTCTTGAACGTTGATTTTGTTCCTATCACTTCTTGAACGTTGATTTTGTTCCTATCACTTCTTGAACGTTGATTTTGTTTCTATCACTTCCTGAACGTTGATTTTGTTCCTATCACTTCTTGAACGTTGATGTTGTTCCTATCACTTCTTGAACGTTGATTTTGTTCCTATCACTTCTTGAACGTTGATTATGTTCCTATCACTTCTTGAACGTTGATTTTGTTCCTATCACTTCTTGAACGTTGATTTTGTTCCTATCACTTCCTGAACGTTGATTTTGTTCCTATCACTTCTTGAACGTTGATTTTGTTCCTATCACTTCTTGAACGTTGATTTTGTTCCTATCACTTCTTGAACGTTGATTTTGTTCCTATCACTTCTTGAACGTTGATTTTGTTCCTATCACTTCTTGAACGTTGATTTTGTTCCTATCACTTCTTGAACGTTGATTTTGTTCCTATCACTTCTTGGTTGGTCTGTCTTGATGTTCAAGATCCTCGATGACTCTTATTTTCGTTTCGAAAGCCGAATGTCATTGGATCACAGAAATCTTTGATTTAATGTTTTTTTTTACAGCCGATTTGAAAACGTATTCTTTTTAACATGTTCTCTGGTTAAATTTATAAAAATATCCTCTTCTTTCGTTATCACGTAATGTTTATATATATGCAGTGTTGTTTCTTGTATCAATTATTTGCTATAGTAATGTATTTATCTGTAGTGATGCTTCTAGGGTAAATTGGACAGTGATTGACATTTCTTGTTTTGTACCGCACAGTTTTACATTCGGCAGAAGTATCAGACGGTCAGTGTGTGCATCTTAATGTGCAATAGATCCTACATTTTCTTATGATAATAACTATACGTACACTTTGTCGAATTACACATTTTTAATTGTGTTACACACGAGGGCCATCTCCAGAAAACTCTTCTACCCCTGACTCTGAAAGGCAACAAAGGATTTAGCGAATAGAAAGACTTCCGGCTAATCTGTCTAGTATGTCCCGAGTCGAAATATAATGCCATATTCTTGTCTGTTTAGCAGATTGTAATCATCGGTTGAAGGCACAACAGCTCTAAAATAGCCCGGAACAGCTCCGACAGATACGCCCTACGGTCCTGTCTCGGCGCTAGAGACTACTGTACAGTTTATTGATGAAATTCATATGAAATCGGCTAGAGACTACAGTACAGTTCATTGATGAAATCTGCTAGAGACTACAGTACAATTCATTGATGAAATCTGCTAGAGACTACAGTACAATTCATTGATGAAATCCATATGAACTGACTTCGACTGGAGAGCGAGGAATCAGAAGAAGATTGAAGGCAAGTTATATTTTTGCTATGCTTTTATTATGGATTTATCCTAGTAATAATTGTTTTTTGCCTCATATTGCTGCATGTTAGAACCTTCCTTGACTTGATAAACACTCTAATTTTCTTCTATTCAATAGTGAGATGGAATTCATTGAACTGGAATTCTACACTGATATTGCAATATGGAAAATACCTATTTTAATTTTGATGGCTAAATGGACTGTAATGTTTCCAATACTCATTGCACATCAGCAAGTATTACAAATGGGTTTGAGGTTTTGTTGGTTCTAAGAAATTCTCTCCTGATCACAAATAGCTTTGAGTTGAGAGTCATAGTTTGTGGAATAATTTCTTGTTGGTACACATATCGCCGAAGAAAGAGGGCGTAGACGTAAGGTACAACAGCCCAGCAATGACATTTCTCCATACTCATTCTGCAAGAAATCGCTCATGTATCGGCAGATTTAGCCGTGCAAAGACTTGTTCGGCTCGTTACTGATTAACTCCATCTGGTACAGCCTTGCTTCAGACCGTCTGTCAAGACGAATAGGGCGACGTATAATATATCCATATGGTATTGGTAGTGTTATCTGGGTATTTCACGTTTAATTCAATTCCTCCATTTCTCACTGCACTTTGTGTTGATCTATACATGTACACTCTGATCCATAGATCACTTGTTGGGTAAGCGTAATCAAGGAGGCTCAGATTTGTTCTACGTCTCGGTAGATTATTCTTCTATTAACTACCCCCCACCCCACTTTCTTTTTACACCCCAGCTATTGTTGTTTGGATGGTCAATGATCTGTTTTTCCCAAGCAGTGAAAATATGAAGATGAAATGCCTAATCACTTTATAATATCTCATTTCTGTTAGTAGACACGTTTTCTGGAAATTAAATGAGGATTGACCTCATTGTACCAGGTTTAATTCCTATATGTACTCTGTTCCTCTGAACTAAGCGACACGCCTCCTACCGAGAGTATCACTCATAGCACGTAACTCCATAACTTCCAACGATATTCTGAAGGGATCTCCAAAAAATCAATTATATAAACAAGACGTCACGATCAGGATTCGAACCCGTGACCTCGTAATCACAAGGCCAGCTGCGTCATCACTACTCTACGGTGATCACCTGCTGCAGCATAACCAAAAATACAACGATTTCAACATAATCTCCTACATGCGAACATTGTAGATAAAGACGTCCGTGTGGTGTTGAGGCCTTAATGTGAGCAAAGAATAGCGAAACCGTGATCGGCCATGCATGTCGAGGTGATTTGTGTTTTTTGGAGGTAGGTTTAGCTGTCTCATCCATAGAGGGTCAAAGTGACCCAAAAGGTATGCTGAAGTCAGATGTATCGAGCCGAACTGCGCAGATATCGTAGTTAAGCTGCAATTTCTCTCCCCCCTCCCAACCCACACACACTTTCATATAAAAATGCTTTCTGTTAATCAGACTACATTATGCAATATGCAGCAGTTTGAGAAGGAAATTAAGAGAAGAAAAAGAGATAGATATGTTTACTGAATTTAATTCAAGATCGTTTACCTACTTTTTCATAAAATTGTGTACACAATTTAGAAATTATGCTATTTTAGGAAATGAACTTTGGCTAGAAACAGTTTGAATTATTTGGCAACCCTGTTTTCTGGCGTGTTTAATATATAAAAATAACAGTTTGTGAAATGTCTAGCATGAGGTCAGAAGGTAATAGTATATATTTATGTCGTGTATAGATTACACATCTAATTAATGAAAGGTTACGACTCGTTATCGATCTGCTGTATCGATGTGACCTCTCATTTCTACTAGATTCCAGCAAAGCGTTGCAACGTTGCCAATGTTTGAAGGGTTGAGGTTTAGAGGTTAAAATTGGCGGAATAAGAAAATTCGAAATAAAAATACTTGCTGCAGTGTTACATGTAAAGGTAATGTGTATTGGAGAGAGCATACATCACTAGTGACAGAGTAACATGGAGTCTGCCTTCTACATAAGGTGTCCTCCATATATTACTTAAACAATTAAGGGGAAAACGGGGAGTAGGAAAAAGTGTAACAGAAGTTGGCACAGCGCAGGAGGATGATAAAAGTTGACGTCAACATTGCTATCTTTATACATTAATTGCATTATTTTTGTGCTGTGAGGATTTCTACCAACCCAGAGCCAAAGAGTAACTACCACATCACAGGTATGTTTGCGACCATGCACTGTTCCAAGAAGGTACATCCAAGATAGGGTTAGGGTTCAGTATGCTTATTCTCCGACACCAATTACGTAATCATTGTGGCCAACTTCTCTATGGCTCAATGCATGTAACTAAATGTTCAAGGTTAATGACTTGCATATTCTGATCAACCCTGTGATAGACACTAGCCAAAGGAGAACAGTGAAGCCAATCTTCCCCTCCTTAGTGATGTATAGTACATCTCTGGCTTCCTTCCAACCACAGGACATGCAGTGATATTGTCAAATAATACAACATAAACAAAAACACACACAAAAGCACAGAAAAGCATATTTTTTTTAGATAACGTGCTACGGAGATTCAACAATAGGAAAACCACATTATACAGGCATACTAAGGTTTGCGTACATAGGTGGCTTATCTAGTGGGCCATTTGTGAGAACTACACATATTTCGCATGCGATAATTAAACTATGACCAGGTTTCAGTAAAGGCTTGTGTACAGAAAGTAAATATTTCCTGAAAGGTTTTGTTTTATTGTTCCCGTATGTTTCATTGACCAGTCTTGGTTATTATTTTTTTTGGAATGCGACTCCAAATAATAAATAGTGACCAAAGAAAACACAACAATAATTTTTTAAAAGTAACCACTGAAGGCTTCCTTACTTTCTGTACAGAGGTCCTACTACAGATGGTCTCAATTGGACAAGTAAATCATAATAGACATGGAGAAAAGTGAATAGGTAGTATTCTAGTTATATCACCAGGTGCCCTATTGCACCCATAACAATCTTTGTGAAGACTGTGGTACCTTGTGAAGGTGTTTCTATGCACAAGATTGTGTATGAGATACTTTATGATAGATGATAGATACTTTACTATCAGACAGGACAGTAGCTTCCGCGGCGGTCAGCTACACCTGGATGCAATAGGCTGCGAATACACGTAACAATCCTTGTCCAGTCGGCTGGACGTCCGGCCCATACCGTACATATTTAACATGTTAAATTATCTACAATTTAAATTGTTTGAATTTCAAACATTTTTCTAAAATTTATTTTAACATAATTATTATTTTTCAAGTTCCTATAGTATTGTCTGAGAACATACCCCGACCCCCCCCCCCCCCCCCGTCGATTACGAGCATAGACGCATTGACTATATGTAGTTCAAATATTGTGTATAAAATATTATTATTATTTTATATTTTTAAAATATTATTTTTTCCTAAATAATGACATTTGCCATTTTTTCTAGACGGATACAGGAGTGCGTCAAGGCTGCATACGTTCCCCAGTACTTTTTAAAATCAATCGAGAATATATAATTCAGTAGGTATTACAAGATCACCAGACATCAGTAATTATTGATGGTAGGCCACTTTGTAGCTTGTGTTATGCCGATGATATCGACCGTCGGCTGATTGCGAATCTGAACTCCAGGAACTCCTCTTAGAATTGGAAGATGTTAGTCGGAAATATGGCATGGAAATTAGTGTTAAAAAAGCAAGATATTGGTGACTATTGTAAGCACGACTCTACGAACATCCGGTTAAACGGTCACAAACTGGAAGAATTTACGATCCTCAAATATCTCTGTTCCCAAATACTTCATGATGGCAGATCGGGAAATGAGATCAAGTTAAGACTCAAGATTTCGATGTCTGCCAAGGCAAGGTTGAATATGATTTGAAAAAGTTATATTAGTATAACAGTAAAGATCAATCTTTTCAGACGACCGTGTGTTGCCGGGACCTGAAAGGGGAGCACAGGATAGCAACACTGTTTACCTTCCATGCATGTCGTGAAAGGCGACTAAGGAGGTTATGGGATGGAGTGGGCTGTCCCATCCCATATAGGGTCTGTGACCCAAAGACATGCTGAAGTCGAATGTGTCAGCCCGAAAGGCGCAGATATCGCAGCAATGTTGTCAATCATGACACAACGAATTCCGTTCTCCAGACTACATCCTGCTAATTTGCAGGAGTTTGAGAACGAAAGCAAAGAAGAAGAAGAAGAATCTTTTCAGATCGCTAGTGTTAATTATACATGAGTACGGATGTGAAAGTTGGACACTTAATATAGACACGGAAAGAAAGAATCAGATGTAAGTGGTAAAGATATTTGTTAAAAATTAGTTATATAGAATACAAGACAATATAGTTACCTAACAGCAAATAAACAAACTTGCAGGTTAACAATCACATTCTTCAATCTACTTTCTCCTCCCTACTTACTACTAACTTCTCCCCATACGTTTTTCTCACCTTGCATGCCTCCACATCTTTTCTTTCCTCATTACCTATCGGCTATTGTCCTCCTCATTATAATCCTTTTTGTCTCCATGTAAGATTTGTTTTATTGTAGTCATTTGTTTGTCCTGATGAAGGCTTTATAGTCGAAACGTCGTAAGTCTCTGTATCTCGTTGTTAAGTTGTTTTATGTTTTACCTTGGTAACACACCTACCTATTTTTGTATATCTTGACATTTTACCAAGAACTCCTTTTTGGCATTCATCAAACAGTGTAGACCTGTTTTGGTTTGGACATGTAACCAGACACCGCCCACATTTCTAAAACTATTTACATGGAACAGTTAAAGACAATTCTAGATTGACAATATCAAGGAACGGTATGTATATGATTTTTCTACACTCATCCATTCTCAAGTGTAGCACCCTACAACAATGACAGGTTATGGGTCTTATTTTTATTATCTGGGAGTTTGAACTTGCTTGAGACTGAACATAAACGTTAAGTGAGTAGACTCGTACAGTTAAATGTATTCATCGCAATTAGTGGATATTTTTAAAAGTATAGATTTAGACAACAGAAATCCACAGGTAAACAGCATACCTGTACCCATCTAACTGGGTTGTAAGTTAGTTGAAAGAGTGAGTTTTTTAGTGAGACTTGACAGAAAAGTTTGAAGTAGTACACTGGTATCATTATTGAAGGAATGTGAACTGGATGAATATATCTGTTTATATCAAAGTTGTTTATTTTTGTTTTAAAGGTCCTACATTATTCCATTGTGAATAATCATCAATAACCTTTAAGAAAATTATTCAAGGTGCGCGTTCATAATTTCATTTAACTCCAGGAACACCAGGTGCGCGTTCATCAGTTCATTTAACTCCAGGAACACCAGGCGCGTGTTCATCATTCATTTAACTCCAGGGACACCAGGCGCGTGTTCATCATTCATTTAACTCCAGGAACACCAGGCGCGTGTTCATCGTTTCATTTAACTCCAGGAACACCAGGTGCGCGTTCATCAGTTCATTTAACTCCAGGAACACCAGGCGCGTGTTCATCATTCATTTAACTCCAGGAACACCAGGCGCGTGTTCATCATTCATTTAACTCCAGGAACACCAGGCGCGTGTTCATCATTCATTTAACTCCAGGAACACCAGGCGCGTGTTCATCATTCATTTAACTCCAGGAACACCAGGCACGTGTTCATCATTCATTTAACTCCAGGAACACCAGGCGCGTGTTCATCGTTTCATTTAACTCAGAGTGAACAGTTAGTTAAATGAACACAAAATACAAATTTTAGTAAACTTTTATAACATTTTTCTAGTAAAGGAACATCTACATAGTCTAAGCTTACTTCAGAAAAGACATCACAATTGCGTATCTTGGCTAATCCGAGCTATCTATTGGTCACATACAGGAGTTTATGGTACAGAGATTGGTAGTGCATTATGGGAACATGATGCCATGGGTCGGGTTGCATGGAGGGAAAGTTCAAGAATGAAATAAAGACAATGGAGAAAGAGACAGCAGTTAGTTCAAAATCTGCATGTCTAAAGAGACAGCAGCACAAGTGGGTTTGTGATTCCATGTACATAATATTGAAGACTTTTTATGACTGAGATTGATCTTCTAAGTCACACTCATCACTGCCATGTATTGTAGATTCTCTTCCTAAAACACACCAACAATACTAACGTATGGAAAATGGTTGGGTCATTCCGTCGATCGTTGGATTAATCAACAAACATCGTAAATTCCAAACCGATTTATGTAACAGAAGTCAGTTCATTCGTCTTCGTAGGATAACTAACATCCGTTGGAGTGAATTCAAATCGAATGATAAAATCAGAGAAGAAATACATCAAAATTTCATCACAGATGTTATCAGAAAACGCCGTTGGTCTTACATCGGGCATGACCACGCGCAGACACCAACAGAATACATCACCAATCTCTTGAATGGATACCTACATGCAAAAGAGCAATGGGTATAGACCAATAGAAACTCCGAAGAAAAATACTTAGAGAAAGTAAAAGAACCAATATTCATACTATTCAAGAACTGCACAGAATAGCTTTGAACAGACAGAAATGGAAAGATCTGACCTATGCCATATGCGCTAACTTCAGCGCTAAAGGAAAATGAATGAATGAATGGAAAAGAGTAGAGGTACTAGGATGCTACTCGGTGATTAATACGCATGACAATCTCTATATAATGGTGTGTTAATGATCACTTTATTTACACTGTACCCGGTTATTCATTGACGGTTGGACGGAATAAACTGTGAATATTCTAATAACGAAACTGGCTGTTTTAATGGCCGGTCTTACCTGACGGTTACAATATCAAAGAATGGCACCAGATCGTGCGTGAGGCTTTTCTGACATTTTCAGGTATTCTGATCAATACCAGGAAATGATTACCTTATGACGGCATTAAGGTAATTTTGAATCCCGTGAATATGGTAATATTATGAAACATGTAATGGTTGTCATATAGCGTATAGTGCACTATATGTGTGAGAAGGTTATTGTTCGTTATAGATTGCACAAAGAAAACGCGAAAAGTTCATACTTATTGGCGATATTAACATTTACTCTCAAGCACGTTTTACAGCAAGGAGAAGTATACAACATTCCATGTTTTCAGATGATAGCATGTATTGTTGTGCTATAAGATATATCAAAATGAAGAAAAATAGGTTTAAATGTTACCAAAATAAGTCATAAAACAACTTAACAACGAGACATAGTGACAAACGACGTTTCGACTAAAATTCCTTCATCAGAAGGAACAAAGACCACAGTAAATAAATCTTATATAGATACATATAGTTGTGATAGGAAGGAAGGAAAAGGGAAGAAGGACACTAGCGAATGGACGACGGAGGAAGCAAAGATACTCAAGATGTAACCATCAACCCAGCAGTTTTTGGCTGTAGTAATTTTCTAAGCAATATAAATACGTTCAGTAGTTTGCCATTACTTTCTGAACAGTTCTGTGGACACAATTATTTTAATGAGATTCGAACCCGCTAATCGTCAGAGACAAGCACTGTACGTCGTCACAAAAGCGAAAGCAAACAGTAAATCCAATTGAGAAGCTAGCTTTTACAAGAATATCTGATTTAAGAGTTGAACCACGAGCCTTTTATAATAAGCCACTAGCGACTGAGATCATCTCTTCTACCAAATACGCCAGTGCGCTAGCGACAATCGCTTCTACCAAGTCAGGGTACTAGCGACTGAGATTATCCCTTTAACCAAATAAGCCAGTGCACTAGCAAATGAGATCACCCATTCTAACAAATAAACTTGTGGAAATAGAAAGATTTTGAGAAATAAAAAAGAAGAAGAAATGTCTTTCTATCCCGCATATCTCCTTCCTTTGTTCATATAATTTTTTAACTCTCCGTGTCCGTCTGTACATCTGTTCATTTTCTAATTCTTCTAGTCTCTCTTTCTCCTCTTCCATCTTTGCCTATATAAGAACATCCACCATCCCAAGAATCGGTTATTAAGCAATTCGTTAAGAAAACATCACGACATTTCATTGCCTCAAGCTGTGTCAGCAAATGGTGCACCTCCAAATGAAAGTTATATGTCCCTTGGTGACCTCCAAACATAATTTTCGAAATTGGTTGGCTACGGGTTCTTTCACCAGTCTTAATTTCTCTCTGGAACATGTTTGTTTTTAGGACACGTCCAGCATTCACGTAAGACATATCAGATTCCACGTAGTCTCGACAATGTATGATGGCAGTAATGAACCACAGATTGTCTCGATTATATGGTTTTTGTTCAGTCATATGTTTACACAAAATGTCTTCTCGTTCAATATATGTGAGTTCTGTATTTAAAAACTTATTATTCATTATAGAAATTTTCTGTCGAAGACGTATGTGTCAGGTCATTAGCACAAATAAAACATGACACAACTACATTTTAATTCTCTACACTACATTTCGCTTGAAATTTAGCAGAATTACTATCCTGTTAGAAGAGAGATCCAGCGGGAGTTTGAAAATTAACACTAAAGAGTAGGAAGAATTATGGGTGTTCATATCTCACGGTTAAATCGACCTACCTTAGCCACGGGACATGTTTAAACACACATCGGATATTACTCATAGGATGTTCCGATTAGAATAAAGTAACATCTCAGTCTATTTCTCCATCGTCGTCTGAGGAGGCCTTTACCCATGTTACCAGTAACCACATCATTCATTATTAATTCTTCCATGCTGCTATGTCTCTTGATATTCTTCTTTTTCTCTTTCACCGTTAATTCTCAAACTCATTGAGATTAGCAGGATGTAGTTCGGAGAACGGAATGCGTTGCGTTATGGTTTACAGCATCGCTGCGATATCTGCAACTTTCATTCTGACACATTAGACTTCAGCATGGCATTGGGTAACTGACACTAAATGGGATGGGGCAGCCAACTCCATCCCATAATCTCCATAGTCGCCTCATACTACATGCATGGAAAGTAAATAGTGTTTGTATTTTTGCGTCCCTCTGGGACCTCGGCATTATAAGGGCGGTCTATTAATATGACCCAACATTCTCAGCTCTCGTGTTACATCGTTTAGGAGCCACTTCGTGTACTCTGTTGTTCATAACACTGTTTAATTCGTTGTTGTTTTTCCCACTGTGCATAGTATTCTCAATGTCCTTCTGTAGCATATCATTTAAAGAGAAAAAACATATTTTCAAAAATTTGAGTAAGTGTACATGTTACACAGCTATAAATTACTACTCGGATTAAAATCACCCCAAAAATGACCAAAGGGCGTAGAGGATTTACTTTATTGTAATTTTGGTATCATATGGGTACTTCATATGATCATCATATATATATAACATCTCCTGCCCATAACATAAACAATATCTCGTCATACACACGCAACCTCTTAACATACATACACACACATACACTCCGTGACACACACATATGTGTGAGCATGAATAGCGGAGCTTATTTTACCCAACTGAGCATCTAAAAGCTATACTTGGACCCAACTTTTCTTCCAGTAAGTTCATAGATTCTCCATTTTTATTGTGTCTTCTATCAGATGTACCAGATGCGTATCTTAGTGAAAGGTAAGGACGGGTATTGTATTCGTTCTGTCCGCCAAACTTAGTGGCGCCAAAATCATTCTCACATACTCACAGACCCACTTAGTACCAACAAATGAGAAAAAATGTTACCACAATTGCCATGACAACAAAGTGGTTACCTCCTTTCTTTGTTTATATTTTAGTCCTCTGTCAGTAGATGCGTGGGAGAGAGGACTTCAGAGCTACATAACACCGATTCTAACAAATGCGAGTCTTGGACAATAAATAAACAGTGGCAAATTAGAGGCAACATGGTTCTATAAACGAATGATGAAAAGTATCATTAACAGCTAGCAAGACTAACAAGGAGCTTATATCGTCGAATACAAGATGGGGTTGCTTAATAATATTACAAATATATTATTTATATTTTTTGCACGTGTTATAATACATGGACAGTGTTATCATATATGGACAGTGTTATGACACATGGACAGTTTTATGATACATGGACAGTGTTATGATACATGGGCAGTGTTATGATACATGGACAGTGGTATGATACATGGACAGTGTTATGATACATGGGAATGATATGATACATGGACAGTGTTATGATACATGGACAGTGTTATGATACATGGACAGTGTTATGATACATGGACAGTGTTATGATATATGGACATTGTTATGATACATGGACATTGTTATGGAGAACATAGATAGACCAGGCAGAATATACAGCAAGAGAGATCGGGAACTTGACCTGAGAAAATATTAGATAGTCTAACATCGTGGCACGGCAAAGTGTTAACAACGATCCTGATAAAAGATACTAAAAATAGAGAACTGTGGAGATCCAAGATCGTGTACGCCAGTCAATACGGCACTTATTGATGATGATGAGTACCCGGCATGCTTTGAGGGGTAGAAGGTGCCTGTTATATTCGTCCGGAGTCCATATATAGGAGCTATTTCTCTGATATGTACAAATGCGGAACTGTAAAGCTCCCCAGCGCTTACAATTAGGTAAGGGCGACCGCCGAGATAGAAAGCGCCAACATATGCATGGGGGCGCAGAACCGAAATACAGTTAGTTTATTTAAGGAAGTGGGACGAGGTTGCATAAGACGGTATTCCCGCGACTAGGGATGGTGCTTGCACAAGACGTATATTCCAAAGTAGAGGAGTGGAACTTGCACGAGATGTCCCAATGAAACAGGTATGGAGCTTGCAAAAGACGTTTATTCCAAAGTAAAAGGGATGAACCTTGCACAAGACGTCTATTCCAAAGTAAAAGGGATGGGCCTTGCACAAGACGACTATTCCAAAGTAAAAGGGATGGGCCTTGAACAAGACGACTATTCCAAAGTAAAAGGGATGAACCTTGCACAAGACGTCTATTCCAAAGTAAAAGGGATGAACCTTGCACAAGACGTCTATTCCAAAGTAAAAGGGATGGACCTTGCACAAGACGTCTATTCCAAAGTAAAAGGGATTGACCTTGCACAAAACGTCTATTCCAAATTTTTGTGCGATAACCCCTACTGATATAAATATTGCAAAATTGCAAACATACACAAACACACACACACACACACACACACACACACACACAAGCGCGCGTACTATTACAAACAATATCTCACAGGTCATCTACTTACCAAAAACCGACTAAGACACTTCCAACTGAATTCAGTAAATCTCCCACAAAATCTTGCAGAACACTAAATACATCCACAAATTCCTGGTCTGGTTAATGTTATTTCCTAAAACGTGCTAGTCTCAGACAACAGACACACGTTACTGTTAGACGTTGATTAGTTGTAGAGATATCAATCCTTGTCTCACGTACGCAACATGGATATCAACTAATAATAATAACAACGCCAAGGCATCTCTGACTGAAAGAGAAAATGAGAATAAAAACATTTATCTTCATGAGGTTTAATACAAAACATTATTTTAAATTCTTACAAATTACAATCTCAATTAGTTGAAATTAATTCAAAAAGAGAGCTGTTCTGCCAATTTCTTAAGCAATTAAGAAATTTGGAAATTAGAAGCAACATAGATGTAGTTCTACAAAAGAATGCTGAGAATACTATGGAGTGCCAGAAACATTCATGTGGAGGTGTTGAAAGAGTTAAATGCGAGACGGAGTTTAGTCAATAATATAAGAAAAATGACAATCTTCATTTTTTGGGCACAAAAATGACAATCTTCATTTTTTGGGCACATTATGAGACAAGGATGCTTGGAGAACATAGTCACAACAGACAAGACTGAGACCGACAGAGACAGCGACTCAGTGTTTATGAGATAGATTCGAAATCGGATCGGATTCTCTTTTTCTTCCTCTGCATCCATTCTCAAACTCCTGAACATTAGCAGAATGTAGTCCAGATAACGGAATGTGTTGTTTCATAATTTTTGTTTAGTCAAACTGTGATATCTGCGCCTTTTGGCCTGTCACATTCGACTTCAGCAGCTCTCCAGGGACAGTGTGAACCTCAATAGAGTTTGACAGTAAAATTCACCCAAAACCTCCTTAGTCGTCTCTTAGATGTTCATGGCAGATAACAATGTCGCTTGTCTTTTCCTTCCTATCGTTGCCCGGCAATGTTATGTTCTAATTTATTAGTGCTTAATGTTATGTTCTATTTTCTTAGTAATAAATATTATGTTCTATTTGTGGTATAAATGATGTGTTCTATTTTACTAGTACTTATTATGTTATATTTTCTTATTACTAAATGTTATGTTCTAATGTTTTAGTACTAAATGTTATGTTCTATATTCTTATTAGTAAATCTATTTTTCCATTTTCCACAACGAAGCAGGGGAAATGTGGTTACATATAACAACCTTCCCACATTCCAAGTGCGGTATTGAAGTATGTGCTTCATTAGTCGAGGGTACTAGGGGCAAATTTCATTTAATTTTTGAAAAAAAAGACAATAACCGTCTTGTCGATTGGGAGTAATGAAGTGGGTACCAGACCATCTGGGGAAAACAAACACGGAGGAGCTGACGCTGACACACATTCGCTAAATTTGCTTTTTGGTTAATGAAAAAGTTATCACAAAAGTAATCTATTATATAGAGGTGGCATATATAGTTAACAATTATATAGAGGTGACAGAGATAGTTAACAATTATATAGAGGTGACAGAGATAGTTAACAATTATATAGAGGTGGCATATATAGTTAACAATTATATAGAGGTGGCATATATAGTTAACAATTATATAGAGGTGACAGAGATAGTTAACAATTATATAGAGGTGACAGAGATAGTTAACAATTATATTGAGGTGACAGATGCCGTTTTATGAAATAAATTTCAGAACACTATGGTCATATATTTTTTTTTAAAGTAAGGAAGATTTCTTGAAAGAAATTAATTCAAACAGAGAGCCGCTCACCCTCATCAGAAATAGACAGTCCACATTGTTTGAACACATCATGATGAGAGGAAAGATGGAACATAGCGTGAGAACAGTCAAGTTGACGAGTAAGAGAGGAAGGGGTAGAATAAGAGAGAAAATACTTGACAACCTGACACTGTAACATGGGAGAATATTGGTTCCGGAAATGGCTGATAGCACACGAAAAAAAAAGAAGGCTGTGTAGAAACATAATAATCAATGTGTCATACGGCGTAAGAACGGGAAGAAATACTGACACAACGTATACCAACCAGCTAGTCAATAATTTTCACTATTCAACCAGAAAATATAGGTTTAATTGAATATGTCCATATCGACTTTTAGTACTTACCTTTAGAGATGTACACTATACAGATTATGGACGTAATTTTAGGCCAAAATACATAATTGTACAAGTAATTTGTGTTGAAATGCATAATTTTGTAAGTAATTTGCGTTGAAATGCATAATTTTGTAAGTAATTTGTGTTGAAATGCATAATTTTGCAAGTAATTTGTGTTGAAATGCATAATTTTGTAAGTAATTTGTGTTGAAATGCATAATTTTGCAAGTAATTTAGACTGAAATAATTTTACAAGTAATATTTGTTGAAATGCATAATTTCAAGTAATGTGTGCTGAAATGCATAATTGTACAAGTAATTTGTGCTGAAATGCATAATTGTACAAGTAATTTGTGCTAAAATGCATAATTGTACCAATAATTTGTGTTGAAAGGCATAATTTTACAAGTAATTTGGACAGAAATAAATAATTTACACGTAATTTGGACTGAAATACATAATTATTCAAGTAATTTGGACTGAATTAAATAATTTTACAAGTAATTTGTGCTTAAATACATAATTATCTTTCTGCAAATTGATCGGTTATAATACCGTATTAAAAACCACAGCACCACAGTGTCAGCCGAAGTTAGTTTACTTGTTAGCAAAGAATGTAGAACGTATCTCTTGTATCTAAATGTTGAATGGGGATGATATACAACTCACAGAGCAGATGAGCGAATACGTGAGATCAACTGTTTACTGAATCCTTCAGATTAAAGCAATAGTAGGTTTGTCTTTCTGTCTGTTGCCAAGAGACATGTTGGTATACCATGGTACATCTGAAGACAGGCTGTGTCTTGTCTCTCAGCAGGATTTAAAGGAAGGCGATTAGATATCATAAACTTCTAGTAAATTATCAAGTGTTTACTTCATTTTTCATTTTGAAATAATGACATTCGAAACTTGTTACTTATTCATAATAAAGGCAATGTTTATCAATAATACAAATGTACAAGAAATCTTCACAGCGCGATGTATAAATTGACGAAAGGGGGGGGGGGTCGATAGGAGTGAAGGATAATATGATGTGAGGGCTAGCTTAGTTTGTTTGTTTGTTTGTTTGTTTGTTTGTTTGTTAACTTGTGGGTTTGTCTCATGTGCCGAGGCACGCATCTTTTAATATAGGAAATAGTTCTCTCTTTGTTGTATCAGTTCGCCTGGGGGCCTTTGCATCTTGTGGCGTGGTTGCCCAGTTGGCGCTAGAATCTCTCTGCTAAGTTATTGTATAGCTGGTATGGTTAAGTGATAGTTTCTCTGGAGTGATCAGATGATTGTGGCGCTGGTATAGTCAAATGATTGTGGCGCTGGTATAGTCAAATGATTGTAATGTTAAGTAGCACGACGTAATCTTCTCAGACCTGTACGCAATAGTAAAGTGCAAAAAATCACTTTAAAAACCTTTATCCGCCAATGTCTAGATATATATACAAATATATCTTTATATATCTGGAGATCTTTGCTTGATCACACCGAGATATTTTACTTACAATATACCCAAGCAGCGCTCATTCTACAGATTGCCAAGAAAAGCCATTCTTAACTGGAGTCAAACGCTAAACCTTTGAGTTCGGAGAACGGCGAACTAACCTTGCGGCCATGCACCACATTTATACACGTCTCAAATATCGATATGTTTTATCGAATCTAATCGATGAGTTACCTCAATTTATATTTAAATGTCTTTTGAATTAAAAGTGAATTTCCTGAAGTATAAGAAAATTGACAATTGCTTACAATGCATCTATAAATGAGTGTGTCTGCTCTCCTATTTTTGGGTATACATAAAACCCACTAATTGTATTCTTGACGCCTGTGTGTTGCCGGGGCCCGAAAGGGGAGCAAAGAATATCAACACTGTTTACCATTCAAACATGTCCTAAAAAGCGACTAAGGAGGTTGTGGGAAGGAGTTTGCTGTCCCATCCCATATTGGGTCAGTGACCCAAAGCCATGCTGAAGTCGGATGTGTCAGACCGATAGGCGCAGATATCGCAGCAATGCTGTAAACCATGACACAACGCATTCCGTTCTCCGGACTACATCCTGCTAATCTAGGAGTTTAAAGAAGATGCTTTAAAATTACTACAACATGTCAATGAAAGAAACGTGTTTTCCTGCCGTTTTTCCCATGCGTTTTTGAATTATTACTCAAATATTATTATTGACAAGATGAATATACTTTTATAATGACTGTAGACTGAAAGATATTTAATTTTACATTTTGTTCGTTTGCAACAAATATAATCACATTTGAATGTGTAAGTAATTCTTACAATGCTTATATGGACACCTTGCCTCTGGTAGAGTTGGTATAGCTAAGTGCTTATATTGTTGATTTATAGGTGATTGTAGTGTGGGCGTAGTACAGTGGTTATAGTAATGTTATTGCATCGCTGGGATAGGGAAATAATTATAGTTAGTATTGTCAAGTAATTGTACCGCTGGTGTAGTTAAGTTACTGTGGTGTTGGTATTGTCAAGTGATTGTACCGCTGGTGTAGTTAAGTTACTGTGATGTTGGTATTGTCAAGTGATTGTACCGCTGGTGTAGTTAAGTTACTGTGGTGTTGGTATTGTCAAGTGATTGTACCGCTGGTGTAGTTAAGTTACTGTGGTGTTGGTATTGTCAAGTTATTCTAGGACTGGTATATCACGTGCAGTACGAGTAACCTGGTTCCAACGTACGAATCGCCTACTAGCAATATGCTACGTATTTCCACCATTCAGTGGAAGTGATGAAACCACTGAACGCATTAGGTGACACCGCTGAAGCTTAATATATCGGGCCAGTTGAGTAAATAAAACAGAGACATAATGCATTACCATTCTCTGGAGTTCATCTTGCTGTAAAACCCCATGGGACCATCCTACAAGAGAGATATAGTTTGACCATCCTTCTACAAGAGAGATCTAACGGGACCATCTTCCTACAAGAGAGATCTCGTGGGCCCATCCTTCTACAAGAGAGATCTAGTAGGACCATCCGTCTACAAGAGAGATCTAGTAGGACCATCCGTCTACAAGAGAGATCTAGTTGGACCATTCTCCTACAAGAGAGATCTTCTTCTTCTTCTTCAGCGTTCATTCTCAAACTCCCACTGAATCTCTCTTGTAGCAGGACATTGGTCCTATTAGATTTCCAGCAGGATGTAGTCCAGAGAATGGAAATGCGTTGTTTCGCCGTTTTATTTGCGTCAATGGCCCGACACATTCGTCTTCCGCGGAAAGAGAGATCTAATGGGATCAATCTTCTACAAGAGAGATCTAGTGGGATCATTCTTCTACAAGAGAGATCTAATGGGAGTTTGAAAGCAAACGAAAAAAAACAACAGACAATGATGACACTCATTATCAGTCAAGTTTCATTTACTTAAAACAAGTAGCAATTCTATCCCCGTAATTCAATACATCACATGCAATACGGTTTTATTTAATATCACCTCTACTAAGTCTTTCACATGAATAATCATGCGATCATATCATAAACAGCAGGACTTTTAATGTCTGATGCGACAAATTATTAGTCAATTTGAGTAGTCTTTGTGTCGCTAGCCAATTAAAGTCACGAAAAAAGTCGTTTCAGCCAAGATGAGTGACGCTATGTTTGACATTGTAGCATGGTTTTTCTAGAGAAGGACTTGGTTATATTGTTGTTATTGCTTACTGATGTATAAAAACTACGATCAAAGAAAGATATGAATCATTACTTCTGATGGCTGTGAAACATAAAAGTAACGATTTTTTCTGTGTGAGATTTGAAGATATGATTGATACACATTAAAGAAATTATTGATTATCGCCGATGTTTGGTCGCGGGGAAAAAGAATTTTCCTATCCACCGTATTTCTCACAAGACACTGTTCTGTACAAGGCGTTTACTCTATTTAAATTGTGAAATACTGTCTTTTTTTAAGAGTACTGTTTAACGAATAGTTTCGGTTGGGTGGGGGGGGGGGGTGCTGTTAATAAATTACGTCATAAATATGGGGTGTGGGGTGCCTGAAAAATGTTTGAGAATTTTAATTTTTAACAGGGTTAGGGGGTGGGAGAAGGGCCAAATGTCGACGTCATCAATACTGTTATAAATACAATAATTAAATGGTTGAAATTTTAAAAATATATCAAAATATGAAACAGTACATGTTTTTTATCGTACTTTTCCCGGTAAAAGTTATTATTTTATGGTGGGAGGTGGCATATTGTGGTACAATTTAATGGGAAGAATGGAGGGAAGGGGCAACAATTGCCAAAAACTGTGGTGACATAATGTAAGTTTACATCTGTGAATTTAAAGAAATTGTTCAAGTACTGTATGTTTAGAAAATGATTAAAACAACAGGTATCACTATAGATAAAAGTATATTTTAAATTTTGATTTAATAATTATTTATTTCTATAATATGTAGTAAATGCAGAAAAACTATAATCTACATGCGAAATTGGGTAAAAGAATAGTGAAGTTTTGCTAGTCACTGAAATACATAAACATCGACGTGGCGACCAAAAGGCATTTGTTTCCGTTGATTAGATAGTTAGTTCCTATTAGGACAAAGATTACACGGGGCAAGTGCAGCTATTTCTTGATGATCGCTTCGTTGCTGGTTACTGTTGTTCTTGTGTATTGCTTATGCACAATATTGAGAGTTTCCTGTTGATTGTTTCGCGTTGAGTTTCTTATGGGAGACCAACATTTGTTCTTACCTTCTGTCTTCTACAGAATGGTTTGTTTACTATGTATGTTTTCATCCATTCTAAGTACATGGTCGATGTAATTCCAACATTCTAAGAGCATGGTCGATGTAGTTCCAACATTCTAAGCACTTGGTCGATGTAATTTCAACATTCTAAGTACATGGTCGATGTAATTCCAACATTCTAAGAGCATGGTCGATGTAATTTCAACATCCTAAGTACACGGTTAATGTAGTTGAAACATTCTAAGTACATGGTCGATGTAATTCCAACATTCTAAGTACATGGTCGATGTAATTTCAACATTCTAAGTACATGGTCGATGTAATTCCAACATTCTAAGTGCATGGTCGATGTAATTCCAACATTCTAAGTACATGGTAGATGTAGTTCCAATATTCTAAGTACATGGTCGATGTAATTCCAACATTCTAAGTACATGGTCGATGTAATTCCAACATTCTAAGTGCATGGTCGATGTAATTCCAACATTCTAAGTGCATGGTCGATGTAATTCCAACATTCTAAGTACATGGTCGATGTAATTCCAACATTCTAAGTACATGGTCGATGTAATTTCAACATTCTAAGTACATGGTCGATGTAATTTCAACATTCTAAGTACATGGTCGATGTAATTCCAACATTCTAAGTGCATGGTCGATGTAATTCCAATATGCTAAATACATGGTAGATGTAGTTCCAATATCTTCTTCTTATAAAACTTCACACAAATTCGTGGTATTTTTCTTTCCTCAGTAAATCGTTTATTTAAAAGTTGTCAATTTATGTTTAACATTATTCAAAGACATTTGATTTAATATGTGATGTATATTGTTTGTGTGGATTAGCAGACATTTGTTATAATATGAAACTGTCTATTGTTTGTGTGGATTAGCAGACATTTGTTATAATATGAAACTGTCTATTGTTTGTGTGGATTAGCAGACATTTGTTATAATATGAAACTGTCTATTGTTTGTGTGGATTAGCAGACATTTGTTATAATATGAAACTGTCTATTGTTTGTGTGGATTAGCAGACATTTGTTATAATATGAAACTGTCTATTGTTTGTGTGGATTAGCAGACATTTGTTATAATATGAAACTGTCTATTGTTTGTGTGGATTTCCAGCTTTCGCATTCGTATATCACTACATGTTGTACACACGCATTACAGTCTACGTTTTGTAAGTTTGTTGAATTCTTAGATATCTACACGCACCTGCTGTTAAAGCTATTCCGGTTGATATCTCTGTGCTTATATCACCATCGTGTGATATCTTGTTTTCCAAATAGATGAAGCTTTAAACTTTATCTAGTAAAAAATTGTACTCAGTTATTCTTCTTAATCGTTGATTCCCGCTTTATATTTCTTGTAGCAGGGCATTGGTTCTAGTAGCTTTCTAGCAGAATGTAGTCCATAGAATGGAAATACGTTGTGTCGCCGTTTTTTTGTACAAATGGCCTGGCACCCCCGTATTCGGCGGAGTCTGATGAGTTAATTACATCGGTTGTTTCGTATGCGTTTTCAATGATTAGAAAACTAAAATTGAATGACATTGCACCCGTGTGTTGCCGGGACCCGAAAGGGGAGCAAAAAATAGCAACACTGTTTACCTTCCATGCATGTCGTAAAAGGCGACAAAGAGGTTATGGGATGGAGTTGGCTGTCCCATCCCAAATAGAGTCAATGACCCAAAGCCTTGCTGAAGTAGGATGTGTCAATACCGAAAGGCGCAGATTTCGCAGCAGTTCTGTAAACCATGAAACAACGCATTCCGTTCCCGGACTACATCCTGCTAAGCTGCAGGAGTTTGAGAACGAACGAAGAAGAAAAAGAATGACATTGTTTTCTTCTGCTTTTCTTCCTAAGTAACAAACACATTTTTTCGAGTGATGTCCCACGGAAAGCGTGACGTACGTTGAGCTATTGTGTAATTTGCGACATATACGTCGAGCACATCCTATTTCAGCTGACGGAAGGGTGAGGGCAATAATGTTTTTCAGAATTGGGCAATAAGGGTACAACTAATGGGGCAGAATGCGTTCATTAGATGCACAAAAATTCTGTGTTGAAGTTAGACAAGGAGTGTAATAGTAATAATAATAATAATAATAATAATAGTAATAATAATAGCAATAACAGCAACAGAAGCCACATCAATAATAATAATAATAATAAATACTAATAATAGTAACTCACAACCTTTTAGGGTCATGCAGGCGCCACATTGTAAACAGCATGAACACCCCCACAAGCATCACTGTACTCAACAATTTGAATATTTGTTGAACAATCGTGCGATGATATTGTCCATCAAAAGACTTTCTTTACTAGCTTGTTGCTTTCCAAGCTGATATGTTCCTTGTAAAGAATTGTTTAGAAAGTGACTGGTGTCTCGTTACATGTTGAAATCAAGAATATGTATGCCACTAGAGTTACGTATGTTCTTCTATGAATACGCGATTCTTGGTGACTGTTGGATCACGACAGTTAATCGATCCTTTAAACGACACATAGTGGAAATATCTAGGAAATTTTTCACACGAAAGACTGGTTGTATGATACACCAGAACTCTGACCACTGTATCATCACTCAAACAACTTCAATAAACGATCAATAAACCACTTCACTATACCCTCACTCACATAACTTCAATAAACGATCAATAAACCAATTCACTATACCATCACTCACATAACTTCAACATATAATTACTCCAACAATTTCACTAGGCCATTCCTCACACAAATACTTTTACATTATAACTTAAACAACTTCACTACGCCAACACTCAGACAACCTCAACAGACCACCTCTCAAATAACTTCACTAGACCAGCACCCAAACAACCTCAACATACCATTTCTAAAACAATTAACTACACCAACACTCAAAGAACTTCACTCGACCAACACTAAAAGAAAAACCACTTCAATACACCATCAATGAAACGGCGACACTACATAATCGTCAGTAAAACAATTTTACCATGATATAACTCAAAGCACATCACCACAGTATCACTACAACCGTTTAGCTATGCTACACCATTGCCAAAATACATGTCGCTACACTACATTATCACACAAA
Source organism: Meghimatium bilineatum (assembly GCA_034231615.1). NCBI lineage: Eukaryota > Metazoa > Mollusca > Gastropoda > Stylommatophora > Philomycidae > Meghimatium > Meghimatium bilineatum. The sequence continues at coordinate 58,380,690 of CM067304.1, forward strand.
CCACATCATTACTCAAACCACACCACTATATCATCACACACACCACTACATAATCACTCAAGCCACATCAATTAACAATCACTCAAGCCTTATCACTACATTGTCATTCAAATCACATGACTACATCACACAACCCTAACCACAACACTATACTCTGTTCACTATAAGAATAAAGTGGGTCAGTGCTTCTGATTGGTTGTTGAACACATAGTGCATAAATAGAATGCGAAGTGCCCAATAAATATGTTTTTAAATTTTGTTTTTAAATGTATTTTTAAGATGTTTAAATATTGTTTTTAATTGCTTTTAAAGGTTTTAAATAATATTGTTTTTACATGATCTCAGCTGTTTAAAATCACCTGCTGTCGCGGAGTAATGTTGAGGTTTTTTTTTGATCCGCTTCATTCTTAAAATGAACAGAGTATACCATCAATCAAACACCTTCACTACATTACATAATCTCTCAAACAACTTCGCTACATTACCCCATCACTCAAATCTTTTCCCTACACTACATTACCCAAACTCACAGCACTTGACTACATCATCACCTAATACATACGGTGCAATAATATATCTAAAAAAATCTATATGGAGAAACATCAAAGACATTCCTAAATACATGCACATAAATTCAATAAAGAAGTATACATGTCTGCCCTATTCATAAATAAAAAGACGAACAAAGACAAAGTTAACTACAAGCATGAAGTTAGTTATTTCTGTGAATCTGAAGGAGTGTGTCTTTGAACTAAAGGTTAATCGGCGCCCTTAAAAGTGCCAGCTGTGATCCCTAGATGCAACGTTGAGTGGTACCGATTAACAGAATAACACAGTCTCCGTAAGAACAGGATGATAATGATTTTATGGTAGCACAGTAGTATCATGTTTAAAACTTTTAGGAGTTATTTCAAAGGTGGCGCAATGTAAGGTATTGTGTCTGAGATTGAGAAGTCAGCGCTATTTCTTTGGAACTCAAAATATACCTGAAGAGATATAATTGTCAATTTGGTGAGTTTCTTTGTATTCATATGAATTGCGAACAATGAAACTCTTGCTTTTTTGTTTGTATGTTTGTTTGTTTTTTGTTTTGTTTGGATTCATATGAATTGCGAATAATGAAACTCTTGATTGACCTTGTTCAATCTCAAAAAGGGACATTCTCTACTGAGGTTTGTTTTATGCCCAGGAGAGACTACCAATCTTGTGTTATACCCAGAAGAGGAAACCAGTTTTGTTTTATACCCAGAAGAGAATACCAGTCTTGTCTCTGTGCAATGCTGTGAGAAGAGCATTGTCCATAAATTACGTGAACAAAAGTTTGGAAATGTTAGGTCCATCCCTTCCTTGTCAACAACCCGGAACAACCCTTCATAATTATGTCAAGAATCCAGGAACACATAATTATGGTAAAATCATTTTACTACCCGCGCCCTCCCCCCTCCCATCCCCACCTAAAAGATTTCTTCCCCATAAAAAGTACCTTACATTTTCTCCCAAGATTGCAACACAATTTCATTGCTATATGTTGCTGTCGTCAATATTTATACAACCTCCTACCTTTTGTCGACAATTGTCGAACTTCCCCCACCCCTATTTATTTACGCATTTCATTGGGGGCATCAGAATCCATGTGCACAAATTGGGAAAAACAATTGTACAGATCCACAAGGTCCAAAGGGTACGCATGCCATTTATGCATAAATGACAGTCAGGCAGAGAGGCAAACAGACAAGCACTCATTGTTTTATTTTCGAGAACGTGCTGATAGTTTTTCGTTCTATTTTTCTTTAGCCAGTTCAAATCTATAACCAATTTCTTTCTTTTCCGTGTTTTCATTCTTTCGCGTATCCCCACATCTCTGGCATTTGTCCAAATCTGCCAACTATAAAAATTCGACCGGTCTCACTAATACCTGGATTGGTTACAGGTGAGCACAGGTATTGTACAAGAGAAGGTATTGCAGTGTGTACAGCCTGAAATTCTTTGAATTCTTTGATATTTCTTTCGTTTTCTGCTCTGGGTTTTCTGCTCCTTACCTTCGCGAGGTTATTCCAGTCACTTAGATTATTCTCATCTTGACTTATTTTAAAATAGCGAGGAGAACATATGTTGAATAATACAAGACGTTTGCTAGATTTCACGTTCTTCTACCCCATCGAGGCCAGAACCTTGAAGTGGTGATGGGGCTTAGTTCAGCCATCAGAGGCTGGAAACTAAGACTGGTCGGGCACTCCCACTCGAGCAGGACCATAGTCCGGCCCAAGTAAGCAGAGTGCTGAAGACGGAGGCAACCAGCCAAAAGGCGCACAGATAATCAGGTTGCCACGCATAAAACACAATGGAAACATGTCTGCATCTAATAAACGTTATGGTGCCTGCCCTGTGGCGGACGTTCAGGCAGGGACGGTGCCGGGCCCTATACCTCGAAAGGGCCCAACCTCAGTTACTGGAAGTCCTTCTCAATTGCCCCGAGGAGCCAGGAGGCAAGGGAATAGAGCTACTGGCCAAACAAACAAACGACCAATAAAAATAATGCACTGGAATGCTGAGGGTGTCAACAGTAAAAGAGATGGATACAGCAAAAAATTGGAACTTGAAAATGTCCTCAGTGAAGAACAAGTTAATATATGCTGTATCCAAGAAACACACCTCAGCAGCGACATAGCCTTCAAAATCAGAGGCTACCAGTGCTACCGATCTGACCGAAAAGACAGGCGAAAGGGTGGAATTCTGACACTAGTTAAAAACAATATCAGTGCATGTCAGCTGGAAGTATACATGGACGGGGCAGAATACCAGATGCTCCACCTAAAAACAGACAGTGCAGAATTCCATCTCCTGAACTACTACTGCCCAAATGATAAACCATTGGCACTAGACACAATTCCAGACAAAGAAAGGCTTATGGTGTGTGGTGACTTCAACAGCCACTCTCAGAGCTGGGGCTACGATCATATCGACAAGAGAGGTGAGGAACTTGAGAGCTGGCAGGATGAAAATAATCTCATTCTTATTAACCAGCCAGCAGACTCACCAACCTTCTACTCGAGAGCATGGCACACCACCTCTACACCAGACCTGGCATTCTACTCACCAGGCCTGGAATGGAACATCACACGTATCGTTGGAAAGCAGCTTGGGGGTAGTGACCACAGACCAGTATTTCTGGAAATTCACAATGAATATACCAAGGACAGCAGCACGCTCACTAGGTGGAACTATAAGAGGGCAGACTGGAAAATGTACCAGCATTTAACCAGTGTTCTAGCTAAGGACATGAACTTGGACAAAGACATCAATAGAGCAGTGAGTGAATTTAATAGATGTATACTACATGCTGCTAGTAAAACCATACCCAGGGGGGCACGCAAAAACTACAAACCCTACTGGAATGATGAACTGGAAAAGCTGCAAAATGAGATAGAAACATCTAGAAAGCAGGCTGAGAACAGACCTAGCCAAGAACATCACAACAAATATCAGCAAACAAAGGCTAAATTTCAAAGAGCCAAGTTACAAGCCAGACGGAACAGCTGGAAAGAAAAAACAGAGTCGCTGAACCTAGAAAGAGATACTAGGAAATTATGGAAACTTGTAAAACAACTAAATGATGAAGGTACAGGGAGAAATACCAGGATCACACTTTATAAAGTTAAAAACATTTTAACAGGTAAACATGCAGCTGATTACTTTGCAGATTCCTTTGCAGAAGACAATAACATCAAAGTCAGCCCAGACAAACAACAGGAGGTTCGAGAGAACCAGCAAAACATTGGACAAGGCGAACCTATACCTGAAGTCATGGAGGCACCAATCACAATGAGAGAACTGGAGCATGCAATATCCAAATTGAAAATGAAAAAGTCCCCTGGAGCTGATGGAGTGTCCAATGAAATGATTAGAAACCTGGGAATTGCAGCAAGAGCAAAGCTACTGCAGATCTTTAACACAAGCTGGTCCACGGGTAATGTACCACAGGCGTGGAGAGAAGCAATAATGATACCACTCCTCAAATCAGGAAAAGATGGCAACACAGTCTCCAACTACAGGCCCATCAGCCTCACAAGCTGTCTATGCAAAACAATGGAACGCATTATCAATCTTAGGATGCAGTGGTACCTAGAAAGTGAAAACCTTCTGGTATCACAGCAAGCAGGTTTCAGACAGTGCTACTCTACTGAAGATCAGGCAACCTACCTCTCCCAAGAGATTGAGGATGCCTTCCAAGATAAGAAACTGGTACTAGCAGCATGGATAGACCTCAGGAAAGCATTTGATAAGGTCTGGAAAGAAGGGCTCCTAAAGAAATTGCGAAATTGCAGGGTTAGCTCAAGAATGTATAAATGGGTAAAAGCATACCTGCATAATAGAAGAGCCAGGGTACAATTAGATGGTCGCAAGAGCAAGAAAGTTCTACTGCGTCATGGAGTCCCCCAGGGAGGAGTCCTGTCGCCCACACTTTTCTTGGTTTACATCAATGACCTAGTTGCTGAACTACCACACGGGATCAAAGTGGCAATGTATGCTGACGACCTGGTGATCTGGTGCACAGAAGAACATGCGACAGTGGCCACTAAACAAATACAAAGAGCTATCGATGCCATAACCTTATGGGCTAATAGATGGTGCGTCAGCATTAACACAGATAAGTGCAGCACTACACTTTTTACCCTCTCACCAAAACAAAAAGCCGGTCATATCAAAATAGATGGAGAGCTCTTGAAAGAAGACAAACAACCCACATACCTCGGAGTTACTTTTGATGATAAACTGACATGGAAGCAGCACATAAACAAAGCAACAACAAAAGCCAGGAGGAAGTTAGCTATCCTGAGAAAACTAAGTGGAACCACATGGGGAGCCAGTGGGAATATACTCAGTAAAGTTTACCAGCAAGGCATAAGACCACACCTGGAATATGGTTCAGCTGCGTGGTGTCCTGCATCAAACACCACATTGCAAGATCTAGATAAAGTGCAAAACCAGGCACTTAGAATAATGTTGGGAGCAATGAAATCAACACCCATAGCAGAGATGCAGAAAATGGGAAGAATGCAAACACTTGGCGAACGCAGAGACACAAAAGTACTAATTCAGGCAGAAAAGTTTCAGTGTATGCCAAGTCATCCAATGAAGGAAAGATTCCAAAATCTAGCAATGGGACGACTGAAAAGAAGCAGCTTTATCCATCAAGCTAAACGACTCCGCAGACAACTTACAGACCTACCTGAAGTTGACAGCCCCTTAAGACCTGTACCAGAACAAACCCCGTGGAGTGAAAGACATGGAATGCCAATATATATTCAGACCCATGTGAAAGGAATACTAAGCGTGGACGAACAGAACAGTGTGCAGCGAAGGACAGTCACCCTCAGTTTCCTGGATGAGGAATATCCACAAGATATATGGGTCAGAGTATACACAGATGGGTCAGCACAGAATGCCGTGAGGAATGGAGGTGCAGGTGTATATATAGAATATCCACACAAGCCTAGAGATACAATCAGAACACCGACAGGAAAACTCTGCAATAATTATGATGCAGAAATCCAGGCAATTAGTGTGGCAGCTAAAAAACTGCTGAACTCCAACTCTGACCTACAGCCTGTGGTATTCCTGACAGATGCAAGGTCAGTGCTTCAAGCTCTCCAGTCTGAAAAACTAACAGACTTGAAAAAACTACTTAGCGAATTGTCTTACCAGTATAGGGTAACCATGCAGTGGATACCCTCTCACTGTGGAATACCAGGAAATGAAAAAGCAGACCAACAGGCTAAGGAAGGTGCTGCCGAAGACCAACCAGATATACCAATCACCTACCATCAGAAAAAACAGATGATCAAGTCAATAAGAAAGCCACAAACACCAACACAAGATGACTATCATATTACGAACAGACCAGAACAAGTTATAATTCTACGTCTCAGAACAGGACACAACCGACTCCGCAGTCACATGTATACAAAGTTCAAGATTGGCAACACGGCCATGTGTACATGTGGACAGGCAACACAGAGTGCCAAACATATACTTCAAGAGTGTTCTGAGCATGAAACGCTGAGGCAGACATATTGGCCAGAGGAAACAACACTGGAATCAAAACTCTATGGGACACTGTATGAACTACAAAATACAGTGAGTTTTATTAAGGAGACAGAATTACAGATATAGACATGTTTCAAGTGAACGAAAGAAGAAGAAAACGTTCTTCTACATCATGCGGCATGGCATATGAGAACAAGAGTAGAGGGAAGTGAACACGGAGCGAGTGAAAGTAAAAGATTGATCAACGTAGAAATATAACGAATGTTTCATATATCCACCTCTTAGTTATTTTTTTCTTTCCTGTCTTTTAGTTTTCGTTCACCAACACCAGGAAAAGGGACATCTACTGACCCGCCACAGAGCCAGATATATATATATATATATATATATATATATAACATGTATAGTTTACTAAATATATAATTTCGACTAAAGCACATCATATCTTCTATCAACCATATATTTGTATATAATATATATAATAAATATAAAACAATATAATTGTATTTTCTGAGAAGGATTTTCTCCAGCTTTAAAAAAAAATAATGGTTTATCTTAGTTGGTGCGATAAGGAGACATTATATAAACATGCCTTCATGCCCGAGTTGTATCGTATCCCTATATAACTCTTTGTATCCAAAACCAAAATTTAGACCCATTTGTCATATGATAACAATCAAGATTTGGCTCATTTGTTGTGCCGATAAACCAAGATTTAGACTGGAATACTGCTCTCCATTTCCAGCAGTACAATGGCTGTTCTTCAGCGAATTTTACAAGCTCTATTGTTGCCTGTTATCACAAAATGTTTTTTTATGACTTTTGCTGTTGTCCAACAGGTTTTTTTGCTGTTATCCCATAGATTATTTACGTACAACACAGGTTTTTGTTGTTTCACTTGAGCACTACAGGCGGACTATCGCTAAGACTAAGGGGTCATGAGGTGTAAACACGACAGCACAAGATGTAAATTTGAAGAAAAAAAAACCAACAGAAATAGATCCGTGACGTGATGTGCCTAAATTCTGATGTGTCAAGCGACAGACGCAAACACAACGGCGATACAAAGTATTTCCGTTCCCTGGACTACATCATTCTGGAAATTAAGTAACGATGTTGCCATAGAAAAGAAATCCAGAGAAGGTCTAAGAACGATCGCTAAAAGTAATAATAATTAAGAGAATAAACCTATTGCCTTTTCTATCTATCTATTGTCTTTTCTATCTATTTTACTATTGTCTTTTCTATCTATCTATCTATTGATTTTCTATCTATCTATTGTCTTTTCTATCTATCTATTGTCTTTTCTATCTATCTATTGCCTTTTCTATCTATTGCCTTTTCTATCTATCTATTGTCTTTTCTATCTATCTGTTGTCTTTTCTATCTATTTTCTATTGTCTTTTCTATCTATCTATTGTCTTTTCTATCTATCTATCTATTGTCTTGTCTATATATCTATTGTCTTGTCTATCTATCTATTGTCTTGTCTATCTATCTATTGTCTTTTCTATCTATTTTACTATTGTCTTTTCTATCTATCTATCTATTGTCTTTTCTATCTATTTTACTATTGTCTTTTCTATCTATCTATTGCCTTGTCTATCTTTTTTCTATCTTTTCTATCTATCCATTTTAACATTGACGTAGGCGCTTGGAGAGCCTCGCTCAGGATAGAACAGCATGGCGTTACAGCATTAGAACGGGAGCACTAGCGGCGGAAGAGACCGACATGATACTGCAAGACAGAAGCGGGCACGCAGAAAAGAAAAAAAAAACATCTCATCCTCACATAGATACCCTCTATTGTTGTAAATTCTGTAAAATAACACTTTGTGCGCGCATTGGATTTGTTAGTCATTTTAAAACGCACTATTAACTTTATTATTTTTATTACTTATTGTTGTTATTATTATGGCCATCGTCGATTACGACGGACGAACATCATCTATTGTTTTTGTCTATATATCTATTGCCTTTTCTATCTATCTATTATCTTTTCTATCTATTGCATTTTCTATCTATTTATTGTCTTTTCTCTGCTGATGCTGTAAGGTGCCGCATGATTGAATAACGATCCGTTTTCGGGCTATTGCACGTTTAGTTGCTTGATATGCAGTAACGCTGAGCAGTATTAGAAAGTTGGTAACTCCTTCAAGCCACCTTCTTCTTGATCTTCCTCTGTATCTTGCTGTTTCCACTTTCATGTTGTATACTTTTACTGCTGGTCAATAAGGGAAACAATAAATGAAAGCAAATAAAACTTTGAAAATTTCAAGAGGTAATAATGAAGGAAAATTAAATTATCATAACTTTGTCCTGGTGTTGGTGAAAGAAAACTAAAAGACGGGAAAGAGAAAGAAAAATAAAGAGGCGGATGGACAAAATAAAGTGAACGAGAAAGAAATATCTAAGATCAAATTTCATAAGAACTATGTCATTATTCTGCGCGTTGGAACAGCATCGTCACCATTAATAAACAACAACAACATCGTCTGAGATCTTCATAAAGGACCCAAGCTGCGATAGGGAATCACTCTTTATGAAGACATTCTGTTAGGGACCAAGTTGAAGACGTGCTATTTCAGGGGCACTTTATTTGCGACAAGGGAGGCTAACTAAAAAACAAGACGGTACTAATAAGATTATTATTGAGTATACGAGTGTATAACCATCGTTGTAATCAGTGATTGTGTTCATGGGTTGGATAGGGTGATGTTGAGATTATTTGGTAAATAGCAGACCTTTCATATCTGTTCACGTGGAGTATGCTCATGTCATTCTTCGGGAACTTTTGAGACATACGGACAAGAGACTGATTCAGTTACTATATATATTACCGTGAATAAGATGCGGGATCTCCCCGGTGTACTTATTAAGCAGTTCGCATTATCCTAAGTGGTCGCAAGTTCGAATCTCGCGACGTCTTTTTTTCAAAATGGTTTTCTTTGGAGATCTGTGGGAATTATCTTTTAAAGCTGCGAAGTTACTTTTGCTGCTTTGTTTTGAGGTACGAAGTTACTTTTGCTGCTTTCTTTTGAGGGACGAAGTTACTTTTGCTGTTTTGTTTTGAGGGACGAATCTACTTTTGCTGCTTTGTTTTGAGGGACGAAGTTACTTTTGCTGCTTTGTTTTGAGTACGAAGTTACTTTTGCTGCTTTGTTTTGAGGGACGAATCTACTTTTGCTGCTTTGTTTTGAGAGATGAGGTTACTTTTGTTGCTTTGTTTTGAGGGACGAAGTTACTTTTGTTGCTGTGTTTTGAGGGACGAAGCTACTTTTGTTGCTTTGTTTTGAGGGACGAAGTTACTTTTGTTGCTGTGTTTTGAGGGAAGAAGCTACTTTTGTTGTTTTGTTTTGAGTACGAAGTTACTTTTGTTGCTTTGTTTTGAGGGACGAAGTTACTTTTGTTGCTTTGTTTTGGGGGACGAAGCTACTTTTGCTGCTTTGTTTTGAGGGACGAAGTTACTTTTGCTGCTTTGTTTTGAGTACGAAGTTACTTTTGCTGCTTTGTTTTGAGGGACGAAGTTACTTTTGCTGTTTTGTTTTGAGAGATGAGGTTACTTTTGTTGCTTTGTTTTGAGGGACGAAGTTACTTTTGTTGCTGTGTTTTGAGGGACGAAGCTACTTTTGTTGCTTTGTTTTGAGAGATGAGGTTACTTTTGTTGCTTTGTTTTGAGGGACGAAGTTACTTTTGTTGCTGTGTTTTGGGGGACGAAGTTACTTTTGTTGTTTTGTTTGGAGAGACGAAGTTACTTTTGTTGTTTTGTTTTGAGGGACGAAGGTACTTTTGCTGTTTTGTTTTGAGGGATAAAGTTACTTTTGCTGTTTTATTTTGAGGGACGAAGTTCCATTTTCTGCTGTGTTATGAGGGAAGAAGTTACTTTTGCTGTTTTGTTTTGAGGGACGAAGTTACTTTTGCTGTTTTGATGTTATCGAGAGTCGCGTGGAGCAAAGAATAGCAGGACTTCAACCTGACATGCGTGTCGTACGGGAAGAACACGAAGATTTTAAGGGTAAGGTTGGTTGTCACGCCTAATAGAAGATCAACGTGTCACATAATCTTGCTGAAGTCGTATGTATCAGGCCAAAAGGCGCAGATATAGATGTAATAGTTGTTGTTATAACAGTATTTACAACTAAATTAACAGACAGGTAATAGATTATATTGTTACAGTATGTACAACCAAGGTAACAGACAGGTAATAGATTCTATTGTTACAGTATGTACAACCAAGGTAACAGACAGGTAATAGATTATATTGTTACAGTATGTACAACCAAGTTAACAGGTAATAGATGCTGTAGCACTGCCAGTTTCCATGTGAGATGATATCACAGTTCCGTTTAACCAGTCTCAGACCATATGCTGTGGGAAATTTTCAATTGTCGCAAATTGCAGGTTTTGTTTCCGGTACTTTTCTTGAAATACTATGTATTATTGAAGTTAGCGTAGTGATTAGTATTCAGAAATAATAATTATACTAGAATTTTCATTTATTATAACAATTAAATATTTGTTAGATATAATTTCAAATAACTTATTTATCAGTGAACATAAAGCTATGACAGCCCATAACCTTTGAGACAATCAATATAAGGTAATACTGCAGTGAAACAGAACAGCAATAGTAATTACGTAGAACACAGAAAACATTGATTTGATGTTTCACTTGAACACAACAGGCGGACTATCACTAAGACTAAGGGGTATTGAGGACTGCCATTTATTTAGAGAATCAACGTGACTCAGCCTTAAATAAATAAATTGACTATCAATTCATCTACCTTTCTACGTAGAGGCAAACATTTGCCCTGATCTGATCCAGACACTATACTTCATCACTAATCTATTGCAGTTTTCTGTTTCAAATTTACACCTTGTGTTTTCGTGTTTACACCTCATAATCCCGTAGTCGTAGTGATAGCCCGTCTGTAGTGTTCAAGTGAAACATAAAAAAGACATATGTTCTTGGACAACAGCAAAAGTCCGAATAAAATATTTTGTAATAACAGGTAGCAACAGAGCTTGTAAGATTCGCTGACACACAGCCATTGTACTGCTGGAAATGGAGAGCAGTATCCCAGGACCATTAGTACAGCAGTAACACATAATCATCAGTACAGCAGTATCACAGAATCATCAGTACATCAGTATCCCAGGATCATCAGTACAACAGTATCACAGAATCATTAGTACAGCAGTATCACAGGATCATCAATACAGCAGCATCTCAGAATCATCACCTCGTGCCAGAAGAATAGCGTATATCTTCAACTATATCATCGTTCTTCTGTGAGGTTTTCAGATCTATCTGCAGTCATGGTATATATATATCATTCACAGCAAGCAAAAAAATCCACTACAAAAAGACAAAGTTGCAAACTATGCTTGACTGCCTCTGTTCGTCATCCAAGGGGATTATGTGACAGAAGACACAAGTAAGACGTTGCTACAATATGGGGAAAAAAACAAGTGAGTGGGGAAACAACATAACATATACCATTAAACAAGTGAGCGGAGGGGAAACAACATAACTTACAACTGTAAACATATAACTGTATAGATGAAAGTTGAAGAGATGTTCACTGGAAGAAAAGACTCCCTATAAAGTTTTATAAAATCTTCTAGAAGTATATTGTTGGATGATAGTATGTCTTCTTCTTCTTTTTCTGCGTTCGTTCTCAAACTCCTGCAGATCAGCAGGATGTAGTCCGGAGAACGGAATGCGTTGTGTCATGGTTTACAACATTGCTGCGAGATCTTCGTCTTTCGACCTGACACATCCGACTTCAGCATGGCTTTGGGTCACTGACCCTATATGAGATGGGATAGCCAACGCCATCCCACAATCTCCTTAGTCGCCTCTTACGACTTGCATGGAAGGTAAACAGTGTTGCTATTCTTTCCTCCCCTTTCGGGTCCCGACAACACACGGGCGATAATATGTATGCTAGGCCACTAGTAAAATCCACAGACTTTCCACATTTAAGTTAGTTACAGCTAGACTGGGCTTAAGTCGTCAATGCACAGTCAGACTAAGGATTAGATTGATTGTCTGTGAGAAAATGCAGGCAAATAGAGGAATTTACAAAACATAGAATAATTATATTGGATCATGGGATCAAAGATAAGAGATTTATAGGTCATAAATTGTCGGTTGTATGTGCGGTTGAAAAGTTTAAACCTTTACGCAGATAGAGTATCAGATCTAAACCATTTGGTAATGTAGTAATAACGACCACAGTTTCTCAACCACCCCCTCTTCCACACAATATTCCCCTTTCCTTAAGACAGTGACATAAACAAAACATAGGGTCGGGACTGTAAACAATGAATTGATTTTAAAGACCCCGTCATTCTAATGTTTATTGCCGTATTTCCGTTAGAAATCCTTTCGATCTAAACTTCCATGTAGAGATGGACCTTTATCTAATCTAATGTGAACACAACTCACACATTGTTTGAGATCGTTTACATGGATTCTTCGATTTGACGTTGTCACTTTCATCTGATCTGATCTATTCAAGAGATCTAAAACTGGACTGCCATTTCCTCTACCTTTCGATGTAGAAACACTTGCCCTGGTCTAAGACAATAGGCAAATCACCTCACGGATCTATTGCAATTTTTTTTTTCAAAATGCATGAGAACAAGAACATTGTATCTCCCTTGACACTGTAAAGGATAAAAGAGGAAAGAAGAAGAAGAACAAGATGAGTTTTGTAGATGTTGGTCTGATGGAAAGGCATATACATCGCAGCAGGTCACCTGGGAGGCCATGTTCCCACGAACATCCTCGTCTTGATCATGGCTCTGATATAACTAGATTGGACTAACCACCGTTCTTGTTCTTCTTCTCCGTTCGTTCTCAAACTCCTGCTGATTGGCATACTGTAATTCGGAGAACGCAATAAGCTTGAGACATGGTTTACAGCTTGGATGAGCTATCTGTGTTGTCTGCCTGATACATCCGAATTCTGCATGGATTTCTGGTCACCTTAAACATCCATAGGGCAGCTAACTCCACCTTAAGGGGATGTTTATAAATTACGTCAACAATGTTTTATCATTTTCGACCACATTTCTCCCCCAACGTTTTGTCAAGATTTTCAAGAATTAATATAACACCAATCACTTACCTGCTTAAGTTGTATAACACATTTAACATCATGCATCTAAAACACACTTTAACCTTATCCTTCTAAACCAATTTTAATCCACATCCTTCTAAAACAAAATTTAACCTATCCTTCTAAACCTAATTTAAACTCCATTCCTCTAATACGCATTTTAAACTCATCTTCTAAAACTAATTTAACCCCATTCTACTAACACAAATTTAACCCCATCATTCTAAATTAAATTTTAACCCCATTCTTCCAATACATATTTTTACCCCCATCCTTCTAAAGCAAATTTTGACCCCACTCTTCTAAGACAGATTTAATTACATTTTATAAAATAGATAACAAATTTTAACCGCACAGATTGTAACCCTATCCGTTTAAAAAACATTTAAACCAATTCACCTAATACAGATTTTAAGTCCATCTTATTAACAATAATTTAACTTAGAAGTACGAAAAAACCTACATTCTTAGTTTTACATTTTTTAGAAAAATTATTTCACACCAAGATGTTTTTATTTCTTAACAGTATTGTTTGCATCAACTGTTTTGGACAACTTTTCTTCGTCAGTTATTTTATCCCCCTTTTCCTTGTTAACAACTGTCAAACTGTTTTTTTATACTCCACACCCCCACCCCAAACTTCTTAAGGACAGCCCTTTAGTTGCTTATTCTAACAGCTCACAATATTCCTACTTTTTTCTGGTCATTCCATGCCCCTGTGACACACTTACGACGCCTCGGCTGCACTTTTGTTTCTTCTGGGCGAAACGTTATGTTTAATAGCGTGTAGTTGTAAGCAACGGCGCAAAGAACGACGTTCTTCAGACTACGTCTTGCTAATCTACAAGATAGTGAGAATAAAACAGCAGAAAAATAACCAGAAGACACATGGAAAGGACAAAGAATATTTTAGCCCTTCTTTATTGTTTAAAAAAAAAGATAATATACAGTTTTTGTGAACTCATTAATAGAATTACATCTGTTGTGAGACAAACAATCATTATCGGACAGTGCGATGCTAAACAGATAAAAGTGTGGCAGACCACACACAATATGTTCTTTTACGAGGGGGAGTCAATAAGTAAGTCACAAATGGCTCTTTAGAAAAAAACTGAAGACGATAAAAACCTGAAAACTGTTTATTTTTACACATACATTATCCCTTTACTTCTCAACAGCTTGTATTGTCCTAAATGTATGAATCAACATCAGTAGGGCATACTACCATGTGAGAGCAGTTTCAGTTATATTGTGTACTGAGAAAATATGGCCAGAGTTTCATTGTTTCTGCTACAATTTCATTGTTCCTGCTACAGTTTGATTGATCCTTCTACAATTTCATTGTTCCTGCTAAAGCTTCATTGGTTCTACTACAGCTTCTCAAAATATCACTAAAAGAAGGAACCACATATTTTAACGAATCTATTGAGATTGTGATTTGATTATTATCAGAAGAAAGTACGAGCAATTTGATTAAAGCCAAGGGTGCCCATAAACCTCCATCTACTTACAATTCTTCCTCACGCGCCCCATACTGCCAATAATTCTACTATAACCATCATTCTCCTTATTGAGATTCCTCCATATAATACAGGTACAATACTAGATCACGTTGGAAATAAGGATCTCCCTGGCAGAGTGGTTAGGCAGATATCCTTGTTTGGGCTCGAGAGAATGCGAGTCTCGTATCTTGCTCGTGAATTATGATTTTAAACATTCATTATTTTCGAAGAATTCTGGGGGACTAACATTTGAAAATACAGAGTTGCGTGTTATGATTAGTACTCTCGGCGGGAAGTTTCCGCTTCGGTGAGAGGGACAGAGTACATATGGAAAAATCTGAGTGCAATTAGGTCAGTCTTCTAACCTTTTTGAACGTTAGATAAAATGGAAAACTTAAAGATGGCATCTGTCCGATCTGTCAATACATCATCATCATGTGACATATTCTTTATAGAACGTGGTCTTCCTATTGGATTCTCTGAACTCTCCGCGATTCTGGACGAGTTGATCGACCGCTGCTACAGACATGTACAATTTTATATATCACTGCACCATCGTCGTCTTAGGCCACGTCTTCCCTTGTTGTCGTCGTTAACTCTGCCTTCAGCTATTCATCTTTCCATACTGTTATGTCTCTTTATATTACCCAAAAAAAACACAAGCTTTTTTGTTATGATGTTGTTAAGGAGCTAGACTTCTTCGACGTTTATTGATCTTAACACTTTTGATTTGTTTTTTAAAAATGTCCATGGTATGCGTAAAATTATTCTGTAGCATCGCATATCGAAAGCATCGATTCTCTTTGTTACATGCTTATTTAATGCCAATGCCTCGAATCAATAGTACTTACGTAGACAAAATATATTCATTATTCAAAATAGTAAGCAGCATCACTATCACCTAGGCAACCTCTCTCCTCTTTCTTCTTTCGTCTCTATAATATGTTTATCTCCCTAGAGTGTTTCTTCTCTTTGGTGTTTTTATCTCCCTAGAGTAAGATGTTTCTACTCTATGATGTGTTTTTCTCCCTAGAAAAGATGTTTCTTCTTTGTGATGTATTTATCTTATTAGAGAAAGATGTTTCTTCTCTATGATGTTTTTATCTCCCTAGAGAAAGATGTTTCTTCTCTATGATGTTGTTACCTCCCTAGAGTAATATATCTTTTCTCTATGATGTGTTTATCTCCCTAGAGTGTTTCTTCTCTTTGGTGTTTTTATCTCCCTAGAGTAAGATGTTTCTTCTCTATGATGTTGTTACCTCCCTAGAGTAAGATGTTTCTTCTCTATGATGTTGTTACCTCCCTGGAGTAAGATGTTTCTACTCTATGATGTGTTTATCTCCCTAGAAAAGATGTTTCTTCTCTGTGATGTATTTATCTTATTAGAGAAAGATGTTTCTTCTTTATGATGTTTTTATCTCCCTAGAGAAAGATGTTTTATTCTCAATGATGTTTATCTCCCTAGATTAAGATGTTTTTTCTCAATGATGTTTTTATCTTTCTAGAGTAAGATGTTTCTTCTCTATGATGTTTTTACCTTCCTAGAGAAAGATCTTTCTCTGACGAGTCATTGTAACGATTCTTTTGAATAAGATCTCTAACTAGTTTCCTTGTAACGCTTCTTTTGAATAAGATCTCTAACTAGTTTCCTTGTAACGCTTCTTTTGAATAAGATCTCTAACTAGTTTCCTTGTAACGCTTCTTTTGAATAAGATCTCTAATTAGTTTCCTTGTAACGCTTCTTTTGAATAAGATATCTAATTAGTTTCCTTGTAACGCTTCTTTTGAATAAGATCTCTAACTAGTTTCCTTGTAACGCTTCTTTTGAATAAGATATCTAATTAGTTTCCCTGTAACGCTTCTTTTGAATAAGATCTCTAACTAGTTTCCTTGTAACGCTTCTTTTGAATAAGATATCTAATTAGTTTCCTTGTAACGCTTCTTTTGAATAAGATATCTAATTAGTTTCCTTGTAACGCTTCTTTTGAATAAGATCTTTAACGGACCATTGTAATGTACTTTTGTCCACCTGCAGATTTCATACCCTTCCTCATCTCACCATAGAAGAATATATTTGTGCAGACGCTGATCTATCATACGAACTATATTACCTACCTAATGAATGTGCATTTATACAGATTTGATGACGTTTCATACAAGCGGGAACACATTGCGCTCTTATATAATATGTACACCCATAATAATTCTAAATGAAGTACTAGAATTGGTATCAGACAAAAGGAATCACCATAACAACAAATACACACCGAGACGATGTGAATGTTTACTGTACTATTCCGATAAAACCAACAGAAGGAAAAAATGTATTTTGCAAACAAAAAGCTACAAGAACATCCACTTTAGAAACATTCAATTTGCAAGATTTGAAGATACTTAATACTGTGCTTATTTAAATTTATAAAATCAGAGACACCTTATAGGCATATATTATGTTTCATGGATTCACATCTCGACAATAGAAAAATATTTATTGGAGATTGCGCCACAAAGACATATATTTCAGTGCAGGATGGTGCTAAGTTGAGAGAAACAATCATTATAGCACAGCCTTTCCTGGAACAGTGCGGCACTTCCTGTTTAGGATTTAGGAATCAACGCTATCAAATTTATAGTTGTATTGATTTTTAAAGGCAATAGGTGTCGTAGGTTGCCATTACTTTGTGAATAGTCCAGATGAAGAATTGCTTGCGGCGGGGATTGAACCTGGTCTCGTGTTGCCGAAGCCTAAAAGGTGGCAAATAATAGCGATACTGTTGCCTGCCAGGCATGTCATAAGAGGCGACTGAGGAACCTGTGGGGATTTAATTAATAATCTCATCTCATAGAAGATTAAATTGACCAATATACCCTGGTGTATTCGGGTGCGTCAGGCAGAAATACGCAGATATCGAGGCTAAACTGTAAAAAAATGATACAACACAATCCTTTCTCTGGACTTCATCCTGCTGATCTGCAGAAGTTTGAGAATGAGAGAAGAAGAACCAGATAGGTATGCCGTCCAAGGTGTGTACCCCTCTGTCACAGAACCAGATAACCTGGTACGTTAGACATCCAATGTGCGCACCTCTCTGTCACAGAACCGGATAAATAGCTGTACGTTAGACATCCAATGTGCGCACCTCTCTGTCACAGAACCGGATAAATAGCTGTATGTTTGCCGTTCAATGTGTGTACCTCTTTGTCACAGAACCGGATAAATAGCTGTATGTTTGCCGTTCAATGTGTGTACCTCTTTGTCACAGAACCGGATAAATAGCTGTATGTTTGCCGTTCAATGTGTGTACCTCTTTGTCACAGAACCAGATTAATTCCATAAAATATTGACAAGTTCTTATGAAGATTTACTTATAAATAATCTAACAAGAATATTATACATCAGAGGAATCCCGTTATAACAACTTCGGCCAGACTGCCAAAATATTATGTAATAACAGAAATTATATATAGGCATATACAGTACAAACAATACAGAATAAATATAGCTGACAATTTTGAAAAATGTTGTTATATAGGGAAATGTGTTATAAAAGAATGCGCTATATCGGGATTGCACTCTACTTTGGTGTATTATGATGAACCGCAGAGACGACTTTACAAAGAGTTACGGGAATGGATGTTTTCCTCAAGATAAGATTTCCACTTCTCTTTTGATTGTTTGATGAGTTTTTGACGACCTTTTTTGTGGGAAAATATAAACTCGCTATTGCGCTTTTTAAAGTATTTAATAATTTAAAAAAAATTTGTTTACATAATACTTCAAGTATTTTTGGTTCAGTTATGCATAATATGTTTTGAAAATTAAGAAGTGTTATGTACACTATTGTTTTTAGGGGTGCCAATTTGTCTATACTATGTCGTTGGATGAGAATAAATAATTTTTTTCAGTCAAAAATTGAAATCACACGTAAAATAAACATGTTCAAAATATGAGTATTTGGTTGCTGAAACTGACTGAAGTAAAATTAAATAAGGTAAATAAGCATTTACAAACACGCACAATTTACTATTTACATAATAATTTGTTTTGCGAAATATTTTAAATGTTCAAATATAAATATATGTAGAACATATAAAGTCATAGATCATTTTCAATGATTTTTTTCAACAACATTTATCCTTACAGGCACAGAGAACTCTTAAATTTGTGAACCCAAATATGGTATATAATGTGAGTACAATTGCTTTGTGCCCAAATATCAACACTGTGTAATAGCTGGGGTTTGTGCGCACATGTCTACACTGTGTAATAGCTGGAGTTTGTGCGCACATGTCTACACTGTGTAATAGCTGGAGTTTGTGTGCACATGTCAACACTGCATAATAGCTGTGGTGGTCGCTTTCTGAAACATCTCTCTTAGTGCTAAATTGTATGTTTTGTATTTTACGTTTTGAAGTGAAGGATGCTAAAATATTAAACCCTGCAACATCCCACTCCCCGTATTTAAATTCACGGAAATATATATTTTTCTGTACAACATATTCGTTTTTATATTATTGCGACATTGTCGTCCAGGACACGGAAGAACATTATAATCGAAGCCTTACAGCAAACTTGTGTGAATATTTTCCTATTTACATATTTTTCGATTAAAAAATTGCTACTATATAGATAACAGATTCAGAAAATGTGCACCAAATTAAATCTACAAAATAGAGAAAGAAGTCGTTATGCCCAGCACGTCTTCCCTAATTCTGTTCACCAAGTAATGCGGATTTAACACAGAGTCCCACTAATTTACCACAAAAGATGCGCATATTATATGCATATATATATATATATATATATATATATATATATATATATATATATATATATATATATATATATATATATATATATATAAATCAGTGGAGAGACTTGACCTTCTCAAACCTGTAAACAACAATAGGGAATCAAAAAGACATGTCAACTTTATATATGGTTGTCTAGATATATACGGATAGGCCCCTATATCTTTATATATTTAGAAGTCTTTACACTTTACAACAAATTGTGCTTACAATATGTCATTGTAACCTTTGAAAAAGAAAGAAAACACCCACTCGTAACCAGATTCGATCTCTGGAACTGACTAATCTTTGGAAATCAGCCACTATAGCCTCGATGCCATGCAAAAGAAAACAATTTATTATTTATTACTAATAGAGATATATTATATCACGTCTTCTGATGCCCACAAATAGTAACATTTCATGAATGAGTAAACTCAATATATTAGTGAAATTTCTGGCACCCAATGAATTAATGAATAACAAATCTTCCACAACATGATTTCATTCTCTATCTAACGCGATGTTAGGTTGTCACCATGAAGGAGAAGCCATACACAATATTTCTAATTATTGAGTGGCTTGTCCAGTAACGGATTTCAGGTTTACTTACGAGTCTTAAAAAATGAGTGTGGAAAGTTCTGTTTAAAAAAAATGATTGTGGAAAGATCTGTTTAAAAAATGAGTGTGGAAAGTTTTGTTTAAAAAAATGAGTGTGGAAAGATCTGTTTAAAAAAATGAGTGTGGAAAGTTGTTTAAAAAAACTTCAAAGCAGTAGAATGTATAATTACAAATTGTAAGCGGTCGATGCTTAAAAAAAGCTAAGATATCACATCAGGTAGCATTCCACCCCCACCCCCCTCTCTCTTTCCGTCCAAAAAGCTTTTTATTTTCTACTAAGATATTCATATTGACATAATGTATAAGTTTTCCACATAACTACAGTCTGATATTATTTTATACTACCTTTTGTTCCTGTGTAACAAATACTAGCATAATCTAATAGAAATATGTAAGCAATGTTTATATAAATGCATCGCCTCTAACAGAAATACTAAATAGTGGAAGATAAGCAGCCATTATTCCCGGAAACAATAATATATACAGTACTATACAATACTCATGTAAGCAAGAATATTATTCTATGGTTAACTTCTATAGAAACCATTACATTTTTAGAAGAACTGAAGAAATATTAAAACAATTTCTAATAATGCGCGGATAGCGCAGGCGCGATGCGCAGTAGCAAAATATGATGACGTGGACAGTGAAAATGGC
The DNA here is from genome assembly GCA_034231615.1 of Meghimatium bilineatum. Lineage (NCBI taxonomy): Eukaryota > Metazoa > Mollusca > Gastropoda > Stylommatophora > Philomycidae > Meghimatium > Meghimatium bilineatum. The sequence continues at coordinate 58,401,442 of CM067304.1, forward strand.
GGAGTTTGCGGTTTAGCATAAAGTTCAATACTATTATTGGCTTGGCAGAATTAAAGTTTGTCGTTGTTGCTCAAACTAAGATTTAGGCAGGAATTTGAACGGAAAACCTTCATCAATAATTTCAGATAGATGAATTAGATTAGGTCTTATTGAATGACCAGCAGATCACCCGATTTGACCCTCTGAGATTTTTCTATGAGAATACCTAAATATATATGTCTATCAAACTTCTGTGCAGGGACTGGCAAATCGTCGGCAGCAAACAATTCACGCTTGTGCATCCGTCACGCATCAGCTGCTTCACAACACCTGGAGAGTGCAAGAGAGAGAGAGTGAGAGAGAGAATATTGTCTTGATATTCTTCTAGCAAATAAAGACGCCCATTGTGTTACCTACAGAACTTTCTTACGTTTTCCCACTTTCTTGCGTTTTCCCATTTTCTTACGTTTTCCCAAACAGAAAATCAAAATCCGCTCAGACTATCATCAGTGTACGAAATATTGACTTACTATAATCGTTATTGGTAGAGATTTTGCCTGACACTGTACGTTTACATATCAATGTTACTAACCTGTTAATAATACTCTAAACCCGTTTTTTACATGGTCGGCGGACGAGTGACATCATTAAAGTACCGCTGCTCCCCCTCTCTCTAAGATCTCTTGCAGCTATCGGTAAAAGTAAAGCAGCAGGTTGTGGGTTGAACCAAGCCCTTACTATTATAGTCCTTCGTGCTGTACATAAACAGCCTTATTTATCTTGTTTTCTATATTTGGTTTCAACAAATCAGAACCGGGTATTCATGCGATTTGAACCGAAGAATGTGAAATACATTGTCCTGCTAGTATTACAACGGAACTGCATTGTTGTGTTTTTCGACCTAACACATCCGATTTCGGCATGAAATATCTTGACTAATGTGAATGATGATTCGTCATTTGCTCATACTCTGTGACGTCAGCTAGTAACACGCAAAGATGGAGCAGCCACGATAAGTGACACTGTTTGGGATCTACTCGCAGCACTATTTCAATTTAGGCCTAGCCTGAACGATAGATGCAAGGATATACCACGACATTAACCACATCACAATAACAGTTGGTTGAAAAACAAACATCATCATTAATTGCTAGACAGTCTCGTCATACTGGTTATAACGTTATCTTGTTATAACGTTATCTAGTTATAACGTTATCTGTTTGGGATCTATCTGTTTGGTTATAACGTTATCTGTTTGGTTATAACGTTATTAAAATATTTTCATCAGTATGTATGTTATGTGACGTATTCTCTCCAGAACGTGGTCTTCCCAATGAACTCCCTGAACCCTTCTCTGTCCTGGGCCATGCGACTTGCATTTTGCAACGGCGTATTCGTGTTATCCTTAATGTCGTTAGTCCATCGTCTTCTTGGTCTGACCTTTCTCCCCCAACGAGTTGCTCTGCCCAATGTATATTCACCAGTATAGCTAGGGCATATATACTATAACGAGCTGTCTATAAATTACGTCAACATTTTTTGGGTCAATTTAGACTCATAAAACCAATTGTCAAAAACTATCATATATACAGGTGCTTCACCTGCTTCATTATGTCGGATCTCTATTTCCCCAACCCCCCCCCCCCCTTCCACACCTTCCTCAAAATAATTTTTGCTGAAAAGTACAAATTGAAAACTACGTGATTTATTTCACATTTTGTATATTAAAAAATGTGTCAATTTTCAAACAATTTTGATTGAACACCCGCGTCAACCACCGAAGACGGATATGTCGGGTCACTAGCGCAAATAAAACGGCGACACAACGCATTTCTATTCACTGGACTACATCTTACTGGAAATCTAGTAGGACCATTGTCCTGCTACAAAAGAGATCAGGCGGGAGTTCGAGAATGAACGCTGAAGAAGAAGAATAACAATAAAATAATTCAAATGTGTCCAGACTCCCTCCCCCATAATTGTTGGCATAATTTATGGACATCTCCCTATGTCAACCCAGTTTAAAGAAAAGGATACAATTTCTCGTAGGAAAGTAAACGGCGGCAGGAGTGATGCTAACCACATCATTACTAGATAAGGTCGTTGGACAATGAAAGATGCGGTCTAAGCACATATTCCCCAATACGCGTCAAAGGTGGGGGAAAGGAACTTTTACTTAATATACTCGACAGGTGGGATGTGTCTAAGTTGCCCATAGCGTATTTTTGTACAGGTGGTATGTCAAAGATCTTAATCATGAACAGAATAGCCACAAGCCAAATCAACATTTCAAAAAATAAGAAACATTCTATGCAATGGAGTAATATCAATGCATACACAATTTCCAGTGCTAGGATATTATATTGAATCAATCCTTCTTATGGAAGCGAAGCATGGACAGTAAACAAAGTGCACAAGATGAGCTGGAGGGAACTGGAATGTAGTTTTTAAGAAGAATGATGAAAATTCCATGGACAGGCAAGAAAACTAATGTAGAAGTTCTCAGAGATGCTGGAGTAAAACGACAAATTATAGCAAACATTAGAAACGGACAATCAAGATATTTAGGGCATGTAATGAGAAAAGTAAAATTGTAATATTTAGTAACAACCGGAAAGATCAAGGGGAGAAGAAACACAGGAAGACAAAGAGTGAAAGTTCTGGATAGGTTGTCACTATGCACAAAAAATAGTCACCAACTGAACGTATTAACATCACAAGAGACAGAGTTTTGGAGAAGCATGATCGCCTACGTCACTCGGCATGACACTTGATTGATTGATTGGTATGTTAACTAATCACAGTAGAAAAATTACCTATAAAAGCGTTTATAAGTTTTAGTTACAATCCATTTGCGTTATCCATTTATCCGTAAATTGAGGTATCTCGTGTGAAAAATGCACAGTAAAGAAAACTTAACTTCCATTATCGAAAGTGACTAGAAATTCACAATGACACTTCGAACTGTTAACTTCCACTTTACCAAGAACAGCACGCAACTGCACAGTGTCGGCCAGAAACCGAATCATATTTCGCCAAAACAAACAGCGGGGCTGATAAGACAAACAACGACTGCCAGGCAGTTGATTTCGTAACATATAATACGCGTCCTTTTCTCACGTGCCAGCCAAGACATGACCGGGGGAGGGGGGGATGCATATAATTTATTCCCCTAGTTTATCTGTGTGGCCTCGAAGCCAAAATAATGAAAGTGAGAGGTATTGTGCCGGTTTGGATAGGCTGGGCCAAAAATTGAATTTTTTAAGGATAACTGATTCCAATATGGCATGGCGTAGGTGAACACTTGTTCGGATATGAAATATTATCTCAACATTATCAAGCACCATGTCGACTATCTCAACATTATCAAGCACCATGTCGACTATTGCAAAGCAAATACATACTGCATAAAATATTAAAAATATTATATTATGTAGGAAAATGTAACCATAGATTTTCATTAATTACAGAGATGTCGGTTGTAATACCTGTTAACTCGCCTGTGTGTTGCCGAGGCCCGAAAGGGGAGCAAAGAATAGCAACTGTTTACCTTTCACGCATGTCGTGAAAGGCGACTAAGGAGGTTATGGTATGGAGTTTGCTGTCACATCCCATATAGGACCAGAGACCCAAAGCCATGCTGAAGTCGGATGTGTCAGGCCGAAAGGCGCAGATATCGCAGCAATGCTGTAAACCATGACACAATGCATTCCGTTCTCCGGACTACATCCTGCTAATCTGCAGGAGTTTGAGAACGAACGCAGAAGAAGAAGATACTTGTTAACTTTAGCTTTTTTGCCTTCATTTTCCTCTGCCCTCTCTCTCAGACTCCTGTAGATTAGCAGAATGTAGTCGGAAGAATGGAATAGGTTGGGTTTTGGTTGACATATGTGCTGCGATATCTGTGCCTTTAAATCGGGCAAATCCAGCTTCAGAATGACTTGATCATTTATTTTGTACCGCTTGTGGGTAAGCTCCTTCCAACAGTGGACGTGATTCCAATGTGGATATATCAGAGCATTTTCACCATGGAAAATAAAGGAAATTGTTGTTCAGGTAATCCTGTCGCAATGACTCCAAAGCATGCAATTGTACTATTTTAAAAATAAATGGGTCAGTATGGCGCTAAATGGGATGGTACCGGCAACTTCATCCCATAAACTCCTCAGTCGCCTCTTACGACATGCAAGGAAGGTAAACAGTATTGCTATTCCTTGCTCCGCTTTCTAGACCTGACAGTTGTGCTTTTTGTCGTATTCCACAAAACTAGCAATTGTTGTTATAACTTACTCTGTTATTATTGTACCTTCATGTGTTACTATTGTAACTGAAACTGTTATTATTGTAACTTAATTTATTATTATTGTAGCTTAAACTGTTATTTTTGTACCTTAATTTGTTACTATTGTAACTGAAATTGTGATTATTGCAACTTAATTTGTTTCTATTGTAACTTAACTGGCTATTACTGTAACTTAGTTTGGTAATATTGTAACGTAAACTGTTATTATTGTATCTTAAATTATCATTATTATAACTTAAATTGTTATTAGTGTATCGTAAAGTAGCATTATTATAACTTAAATTGTTATTATTGTAACTTAAATTGTTATTATTGTAACTTAAATTATCATTATTGTAACTTAAATTGTTATTATTGTAACTTAAATTGTTATTATTGTAACTTAAATTGTTATTAGTGTATCGTAAAGTATCATTATTATAACTTAAATTGTTATTATTGTAACTTAAATTGTTATTAGTGTATCGTAAAGTATCATTATTATAACTTAAATTGTTATTATTGTAACTTAAATTGTTATTATTGTAACTTAAATTATCATTATTGTAACTTAAATTATCATTATTGTAACTTAAATTGTTATTATTGTAACTTAAATTGTTATTATTGTAAATCAAATTGTTATTATTGTAACTTAAATTATTATTATTGTAACTTAAATTATCATTATTGTAACTTAAATTATCATTATTGTAACTTAAATTGTTATTATTGTAACTTAAATTGTTATTATTGTAACTTAAATTATCATTATTGTAACTTAAATTATCATTATTGTAACTTAAATTATCATTATTGTAACTTAAATTGTTATTATTGTAAATCAAATTGTTATTATTGTAACTTAAATTATTATTATTGTAACTGAAATTATTATTGTTGTAATTTACACTGTTATTATTGTAAATTAAATTGCTATTGTTGTAACTTAAACTGTTATTATTGTAAATTAAATTGTTATTGTTGTAACTTAAACTGTTATTATTGTAATGTAAATTCATGATATTAGATAAAGGAAGAGGGACGTTGTATGTCAGAAGGTTACACCCCCCCCCCTTTATTAGAAAATCAGAACATGACTTTTATTACCAGGAATTTAACCACAATGTTGGTGGTTACAATGTTGGTGGTTACAATGTGGGTGGTTACAATGTGGGTGGTTACAATGTGGGTGGCACCCTTCCCCCTTATCGTTTTTTCACAAAGCAGTGGTCACATTTCTCATCAAAAAGACGGAGCAACACTCCCATACAGACCTCACAAACTGACCATAAACGTGTATTGTTCAAAGATCTCAATGATAAGAGTTTGAAAAGAAGGAAACAGCTTAACATTAGATACCCGTATGTTCCACCATGACTACAACAATATAATTTCACAAGTTCCATGTTCATGTTCCTGAATGAATCTTCAGGGAATCCACTGACATCCAACAGGATTAACCAGGGGAAGCTATTCAAAAACGATGTGATCATAGTGATGTAATCATCTCCCTTCTATTGAAGAGTGCCTCGGGCGATGTTGTGTTTGTTATCTTTTGATTTCATAACGTAGTTGTCCTGATCTAATTATCATGATTCGGTAATAACCGACTCTTGGTCTTTCATTCCGCCGCTTGTTTCTTCGCATGTATGTAGTACACAAAACAAGTGTATTAGACCGGCCGCAAAGAAACAAACTTGCAGGTTATCAAAAACCACTTTTGACAGGGGTGAAACTTTGTAAACTTGTTTTGTTTGGACGTGATAGCGAGACTCGACTCACTTTCTAAGACTATTTTGCAGGGAACAGTCGAGGTTGGAAGGAGAAAGGGCAGACAAAGAAACCCCTGGATTGATAACATTACGAAATGGTCTAGGCATGATTTTTCTACACTCGTCAGGAAAGGTTGAGGACAGAGGGGTTAGATGGCTGTTGAGCCAATGTCTCCAGTGTGGCACCCCCTACAACTCACATGTTAAGATGCTTAATATTATTATATATGATTCTTATGTAGGAATATATCAGTCAGTTCCTCTTTTGCCAAGTTTGGTCCATAGGGCAGATGTCATAGTTCTCCATAGTTCTCGGTCAGTTGCCAAGGATTGCAGGTCTTGTTAATTTATGTCTGTTGATTTTGTTTCATTCATAAATGTTCTTCTGCGCGTTGTTTTTGGTCTTCCCTGTATTTTTCCCAGCCTGGTGTCCACATGAAGACTTGTCGTGGAATTCTGTCTTCCTTCATTCTAAGTATGTGGCATATGTATGTCCAGCGCTGTTTTCTTAGGATGTTCTTCACATATTCTTGTTTTGTCTCCTCTCTTAGGATGTCGTTTGATTCGAAGTCCTTCCAATTAGTATTTGAGATTTTTTTGAGGCATCTATTCTCGAAGGCAACTAACTTCTTATCCATTATTGTGGTGGATTTCCAACTTTCACATCCGTATGCCAATGATGGAATCACAATTGCATTGAATAGTCACAGTTTGATGTGTTTACTTGCGAACATCGATCTCCAGATGTTTGAAAGTTTGTCAAATGCGTTGGAGGCGAGAGCGATTCGAGTCTTGAATTTTGAGATGGTATCCCCGTGTGTTGTTATCTTGCTTCCTAAATATACGAAATTTGAAACGTTGTCTAGTATATTGTCATCTAGTTTAATTGATTCTGCCATGCTGGTAAAGTTCATGATGTTTGTATGCTCAGAAATATTCTCAACAATTTACTCAAGTTCTGCCTATTTCTCTTTTTTTTTATCTCTTTCCGAAAGGTTATTACATTTGTACACTCTTCTGAGGTCGTCGTAATTAGACCACGAATTCCGATATTTTTGGTTGTAAAGAATATGATATAACCAAATTGGATTAAATTCCGTGGTTGAAAGTAGCGTTCTTCATTTATAACATATACACTTTTATTTTCACTGTCTTCCTCTCCGACCTTTCCTCTGTTTCCTCATCTCAATCCTATTCTACATCTCTTTTCCTCACTATATCCCACCTGTTATATTCTTTCTGTCTTTCTTCACATCATTCATCTCTTTTCATCTCTTTTCCTCTCTTTTGTCCTTTCCTCTCTTTCTCTCTCACTCTCCCTCAACATCATTAATCTATTTCTCTTTCTATCTAAAACAATAAATCTATTTTCATTTTTATCTTCCACTTTCCCTTTCTTTCATTCCCTTCCACTCTACTATTTTTATGTCTTTCTCCCCACCTTTCCTCTCTTTCCCCTCTACCATCTTTTCTCCCCCCCTCCCTTTCTACCTTCTCATTTCTTCACTCGCGCACACATTCCATCACTTCCCCTCTCACATCCACCTATGCGCTCGCTCACACCTTTCCTCTTTTCTCACCTATCTAATTCATCTTTCCTCTCACTCTCTCAATAGACTGTCATCTTTCTTCCTAAAACAACAACGTATAGCGTATTGCATTCCAATTTCAAGTTACTCTCCACTTATATACTTCATTCTCTTATATACTTTCTCCACTTATATAGTTCCACTTTTTATATAATTCCTACTCTAATATACTTCCTCCTCTTATATAGTTCCTCCTCTAATATACTTCCTCCTCTTATATAGTTCCTTCTCTTATAGACTTCCTCCTCTTATATAGTTCCTCCTCTTATATAGTTCCTCCTCTAATATACTTCCTCCTCTTATATAGTTCCTTCTCTTATATACTTCCTCCTCTTATATAGTTCCTTCTCTTATATACTTCCTCCTCTTATATAGTTCCTCCTCTTATATACTTCCTCCTCTTATATAGTTCCTTCTCTTATATACTTCCTCCTCTTATATAGTTCCTCCTCTTATATAGTTCCTTCTCTTATATACTTCCTCCTCTTATATAGTTCCTTCTCTTATATACTTCCTCCTCTTATATAGTTCCTTCTCTTATAGACTTCCTCCTCTTATATAGTTCCTCCTCTTATATAGTTCCTCCTCTTATATAGTTCCTCCTCTTATATACTTCCTCCTCTTATATAGTTCCTTCTCTTATATACTTCCTCCTCTTATATAGTTCCTTCTCTTATATACTTCCTCCTCTTATATAGTTCCTCCTCTTATATACTTCCTCCTCTTATATAGTTCCTTCTCTTATATACTTCCTCCTCTTATATAGTTCCTCCTCTTATATACTTCCTCCTCTTATATAGTTCCTTCTCTTATAGACTTTCTCCTCTTATATAGTTCCTCCTCTTATATACTTCCTCCTCTTATATAGTTCCTTTTCTTATATACTTCCTCCTCTTATATAGTTCCTTCTCTTATATACTTCCTCCTCTTATATAGTTCCTCCTCTTATATACTTCCTCCTCTTATATAGTTCCTTCTCTTATATACTTCCTCCTCTTATATAGTTCCTCCTCTTATATAGTTCCTTCTCTTATATACTTCCTCCTCTTATATAGTTCCTTCTCTTATATACTTCCTCCTCTTATATAGTTCCTTCTCTTATAGACTTCCTCCTCTTATATAGTTCCTCCTCTTATATAGTTCCTCCTCTTATATAGTTCCTCCTCTTATATACTTCCTCCTCTTATATAGTTCCTTCTCTTATATACTTCCTCCTCTTATATAGTTCCTTCTCTTATATACTTCCTCCTCTTATATAGTTCCTCCTCTTATATACTTCCTCCTCTTATATAGTTCCTTCTCTTATATACTTCCTCCTCTTATATAGTTCCTTCTCTTATAGACTTTCTCCTCTTATATAGTTCCTCCTCTTATATACTTCCTCCTCTTATATAGTTCCTTTTCTTATATACTTCCTCCTCTTATATAGTTCCTTCTCTTATATACTTCCTCCTCTTATATAGTTCCTCCTCTTTTATACTTCCTCCTCTTATATAGTTCCTTCTCTTATATACTTCCTCCTCTTATATAGTTCCTTCTCTTATATTCTTCTTCCTCTTATATACTTCATCCTCTTATATACTTCTTCCTCTTATATACTTCTTCTTCCTCTTATATATTTCTTTCTCTTATATACATCTTCCTCTTGTATATATTTTCCTCATATACTTCCTCCTCTTAAATAAATCTTCCTCTTATATTCTTCTTACTCTTATATACTTTCTCCTCTTATATACTTCATCCTTATATATACTTAAAATATTGTTCTCTCTGTGGCTGGCGAGTTAGTCATTAAGTTTCGTCATCTCTGATCGAACCTAATATCAAATTTCTAGAACTAGCTGGAGGTTCACGGCTTAGAGAAAGCGGTCGTTCGCGTGAATTGACTATGTTTTTGAATTCAAAAATATTCATAGTAGCCTGAGAATACACACGTTGGAAGTCTTCATTAATATCGCATTTTTTAGGAATGCTGTATTGTCGAATACGGATAACGGGTGGACTCAAGTTGCGAGGCGAATAGGTGGCAGCTGAATTGGTTCAAATCTTCTTTGTTGCCGTAACATTTTTTTTTTATATTGAATGAACAAGTATGCTCCAAAAAGGTCAACATGTGTTGAAAAATAATGTCATTCAAAAGATTACAGGAGGAGAGAGAAAGGTATGGAAGGTTAGATTGAGAGAGGGTGAAATGGGAGGGTGAGGAAAAGAGATGAAAGATGGGGTACAGAGAGGCAAAAGAGAGGACAGGTGAAGGAGAGACGGAAATATATGCATGAAATTTCCTTCCAACTTTGTATTTTGGAAACATTCCTCAACACTTCTGGATTTCGCTTATCAGAAATACGAACTTACCTGAATTTACCTGTAAAGGTAAAGGTAAGTGTAAGCTGAATTATTAACCAGCTTCAGTTCGCACGCATTTCTTATAAGTCCTCAGCTGCCTAATCTTTGGCTGACTAGAAACCTTCTGACTAACGTCGCCTACCGCATTTGCTCGATAGCAATGACGCCATTCATCTATCATCCCAGAGCATGAGCAGTGGCAAACTATTTCCTGGTATCTGGGTAAACCATGAAAATAATTTTTTGTTTAAAACAACGAATAACATGTAGAATTGAACCGGAATCTTCTGGTAAGCGGGCAAATGATAACATTGTACTACAACTGCTTCCTATTTACCTATAGAATACGAAAGCTGTCCAAAAGTATCACTCGAAGCACGTAATTTAAAAATACAGTGAAGGAAATACAGTGATACTTATCAAGAAACATAAGAAAAATTTCACTTGAGAACCAGATTACAGACATTAATTTGGAACTGTCCACCTTGTAAACACAGATCAAATGGTTAACTCATTTTCTACGTAAGGGTTTTACGGTCATGCCGCAAGAAATTTTGAAGATGAATTGAAAATACAGATTTTATAGACTTACCGAAACTGCGGCCATGTCTAAGTTTCCATTTAAGCGTCTCTCCCGAGAAGGAGAGTTAATTAGATCGCCAGAAAGAATCAAATGCACACTAAAAGTAATCAAGACCTGCACTCCGAAGAAAGTTGCAGTGAATGGATAGAAAGGCAATCTTCATTTACCCGTTACATAAAGCCCGTGCAAGAATGAAAAGTTGAAAAGATGTAGAGGATTGAATTCATTATACTTGAATTACTGCATATGCACACCGTCCCTCTCAACGGAGTGGCCGAGAGTACCATTCTTTGAACGTAACTCGTTGCTTCAGTTGATAATCTCCAGGATGATACGAAAACGTTCACTTCGTTGCTTCAATCGATAGTCTCCAGGATGATGCGAAAAGTTCACTTCGTAAAAAAAGATAAACGGGATTTGAACCCCCAACTCTGGAGCACAAAGCCAGCCGTGCAACCCCTCAGCTGCAGATGTATCCTTAAAGATACGATGAAAAGCTATTGCCATTTTGCTGAGATCTTCTTCTTAGTTTTCCAGGGGAAAATTTCCCCTGGATGCTTTAATATAAGATTCTAGATGGATTTTTCCCTAGGAAAAACTAAAGAAAGAGAAGATCTCCGAAAAATGTCGGTAACATGTCGTCGTATCCTTAAGGATACCTCCACATCTAAGAGGACGGCAGATATCGAGATAACCACTAATCCAGATAACAAACATATCAACATTAGTATACAGAATCATACAACCAAAAAAAAAAAATAAAGGTTCTTTCCCCCATATTTCTTGCCAAACATAAGGACTGGTTAAATGAGCAAGTACTAAACAGCGATAACCTTGTCCGGTCCGATGTATTTTAAGTACACGCGTAGAGCCCTAGAGAAAACTATTAATTGAATAGTTATCACACCAAATGAAATAGGTCGGTCGGATACACTCATAAAATTGTGGATGAAATGACCGTTGGTAAATACCATTTTGAGCCCAGGGATCATGAGAAATCAGAGATATAAAAATAGGGATCTAACAAATCACCAAACATCGTCCAGAATTGGCAATAGACGAGCCAAAAATGGTGTGACGCAAAAGACCAAAATTGATTATCCGATTCCGTCCCCCCCCCCTTTTTTTTCAATACATCTATTTCGCTCTCCTCGACTTAAAATCAAACGATGGACACGAGAGTTAACGAGAAACAAAATGAGAGAGTGAGTAGGAGGTATGAGGAGACGTATGAGGGTACTTGTTAGAGACTTCGTTTGGAGAGAGGGAATAAAAATAAAACGAATTTGCGCCAAGTGAAATAAAATGTCTAGCGAATTATAAAGAGTATGTCTCGAGATGTTTTGTGATAGTCTTCTCTTAAAGCGATGAGACAAGGTTATGTCTACACAAGACGTCGGTGAGGAGGGGGTATAGGATTGATAATGTGAACCACAGTCCAATATAGCAGATAGGAACATACGTTCGAATTCATTAGATTAATTATTTCTCTAGGACGACTGACCTACTACTAGCGATATGGTTACAGACGGTTAAGGGAAGTGATAAAACACTGAACATATTAACTACAGTCGCATGTGTGTCGGACCATTGGCGCAAATAAAACGGCGACACAGTGTGTTCCCCCCCCCCCCATAAAAAGGATAACTACTCCTGTAGTGAAAATATTCAAACAAACAAATAAAAAGAATAAACAGGAGAACGCAAGAAATAAGTTAAAGGAAAAGACGGAATAGGGAATAACAAAAACTACATACAAGAAATGATCTGAAAGAAATACAACGAAACTAAAAATATAAGAAACGCATGTACACAACAAAATAGACAGAGAGAAGTAAACAAGTTAAGAGTAAAACAGAAAAGTTTTAAAAAAAACAAAAAAAACCAAAGGATGACTAACAATGAGAGAAATGAATCGATTAAAAAATAGATTCTAAAGAGAAAGTTCATTTAGTATTAAGATGTTAGAAGCAGATGTATGTATAAAGCAGATAAAGGCAAGCTCATAGATAAGTGGTAAGGTGTTTGGAGTGGGGTTTAAACCTGCCCTCTCTAGGAAGTCCAGACATGACATTAAGTACTAGGAAGCAGGCTGGTAATATACCTTCCCTCTCCCTTTTTCCTTATTGATTCCCCAACCCCAAAAAATAATTCCTTCGAAATTTCACATATATTGAGGGAATTAGCTCCCCCATTTCAAGATAATACCCCTCCCCCTATTTCCTTACCGATGACGTATCTACCGCCCTAGAGAAACACATAATAGAAAAGTCCAGTCATGAAAGATGTATTAAAATCACAGAATAGAAAAGTCAAGTCATGAAAGATGTATTTAAATCACTGAATAGAAAAATCAAGTCATGAAAGATGAATTCAAATCACAGAATAGAAATGTCAAGTCATGAAAGATGTATTTAAATCACTGAATAGAAAAATCAAGTCATGAAAGATGAATTCAAATCACAGAATAGAAATGTCAAGTCATGAAAGATGTATTTAAATCACTGAATAGAAAAGTCAAGTCATGAAAGATGAATTCAGATCACAGAATAGAAAAGTCAAGTCATGAAAGATGTATTTAAATCACAGAATAGAAATGTTAAGTCAACTAAAGATGTATTCGAGAAATGTAAGATCTCACTTCTTAACTTCTTGTAATAATGATTGTTCCATGTATTGTAAATAATGTAATCCGGACGACGGTCATCATGGACAACCAGAAGTTTAACAGACCGTTTAGCTTCACTACATAAGCATACATGAAGAGAAACTACAACAGGTAGAACAGTATCAATATCTTGGACACATAGTCACAAATGACGGCAGATGTGAAACAGAAGTTAGAAGGAGAATAGGAATAGCTAGAAGCACGTTCAATGACATGAGGAAAATAAAAATATCTAAACAAATTACAAACAAGTTAAAATTTGAATTATAAAATTTTACATCTAGTCTATATTAATGTATGGCTCAGAAACATGGACACTAAATAAACAATTAGAAGACATAATTGGTGCAATTGAGATGTGGGTATATAGTTATATAGAAGAATAGGAAGAACGTCATGGAAAGAGAAGAAAACAGAGAGGTTCTAAAAATGCTTAAAATGAAGAAAGAATTATTAAGAGAAATAAAGATCAGGCAACAAAATTATTTTGGACAGATTAAAAGACATGACACCTTACTGGAGACCTTACTTTAGGGTAAAGTCAAATGGAAACGAGCAAGAGGTAGACAGAGATACAAGTGGGAGAGTAACATCACAAGATGAACAAGTTAAAGTCTTGCAGAGTGCACCACCAAAACAAGAGACATGTGGTTTTGGAGGTCTGTTGCAACCAACCTTCGTTGCGGAGACGGCACTTAATGGTGATGATGATTAACTTCACTAGACAATTCTTCTTCTGAGTCAGTCTTCGTGTTCACGTTCCTGCTGGTAATTAGCAGGATCTATTTCTGAGAACAAAATGCCATCTTTCATTGTTTACAGCTGCAATGCGCAACATTTTTTCCCACAGGACACATCACATTTATTTCCAAAAGAACATACAGATGTGGTAGCCAAACACATGTTACTACTGTATAATCGCCCCTTATAGCATATATGACAAGTAATGTTTACTCTAAGAGAAGGGTGACTGTCAGCGACAATTTATCTTAATGAGCTGATACATTTCGAAAACTAATTCATTTGGACAAACCTTCTGCTAAAAATAAAAATATTCTTTAGCATATTATATTTAAGCCAGTTCTATATTATTTATTTTTATTATAGAAAATGTCACACACATTTCAATACGTGCGTATTCTAATCTAAGTCCAAAATCTTTGCGTCGTGTGATAAATATGTGTGCGCTGGCGCACGGTAATGCAGTTTAGCGGGAACAGTAATTTGTGAATTGCCACACGGTGTAAGAGCTGCAATGTACGTTGATGACTTGGTGGTGTGGTGTGTAGAAGAACATCTAAAGATCGCCAACAAAAAAATACAAAAGGCAGCAGACAACATAGCAGCATGGGTAGATACATGGATAGTAAAGATAAATGCTGAAAAGTCTTCAACAACACTCTTCACACTCTCAAATAAGGACAAAGAAGGAGAGATAAAACTCGGAAATGTACATATCCAAACAGAAGACAAGCCGGTATACTTGGGCACTACGCTAGATAAGAGACTAACATGGAGGCATCGCATTGAGAAAATAGAAGCAAAGGCAAGAAAGAAACTTGCCTTCCTGAGGAAATTGGCAGGAACAAACTGGGGGGGGGGCCAATGAGGCAACTTTGAAGAAGGTATATACTGGTGCAATAAGACCAACTAGAATATGGATCAACAGCATGGACTTCAGCAGCCAACTCTCATCTACAAGCCCTGAACAAGGTACAAAATCAAGCACTTCGCCTTATCGCAGGTGCCATGAAGACCTCTCCCATAAATAAATGGAAAAAATTACAGGCATCACCCCCTTACCATACAGGCGAGACACTAAGACCATGGTACATGCAGAAAAGTACAAGAGCATTGCCAGCACATCCAATGAGGACCAGAAACAGTGACCTAGCCAGTGGAAGACTGAAGAGGAGCAGTTTTATACACCGATCCATAAAACTAAACAGAAAATATCAGGATGAACTACCAGACATAACAAGAGAGATGTCACTAACACTTTTTCCAGGTCCGTGGGAGCAATACCCAAATCTCACTATCAGAACCACCATAAACAACTACCACACTATGATAGAACTGAATAATATTCCAAATAAAACAATAGTATGCAACATGATTGAAGATATGTACCCCAGAGAAGCATGGATACAAGTATATACTGACGGATCAGCAACCAGAGTAATAAAGAATGGAGGTGCTGGCGTGTACATAAAATATCCCGAAAAATAAATTGAATCCACATGTTCACCAACTGGAATTTCTGCTCCAACTACTCTGCAGAAGTACAGGCTATAAACATTGCTGCTGAAATAATTAAAAACACAACACGCCAATGCCAGCAGGTGGTATTTCTTACTGATGCTATGTCTGTCCTACAAGCCATTGACAGCGATAAACTGCTAGACCTGAAGAAAGCCATGCGAGAAGTGAGCATCCAAAGAAGGGTAGTGCTACAGTGGATACCATCCCACTGTGGCATACCAGGAAATGAAGAGGCAGACAGACTGGCAAAGGATGGAGCAACACGGGAACAAAAAGACCAAGAAATCACCTACCAAGAAAAGAAGACCCTCATCAAAGCCAAAAGGAAAGTCGACTACCCAAAAGACAATTACCACTATCTCAAAAGCGCAGAGCAGGTTATTATCTTTCGCCTCAGAACAGGACACAACAGATTAAACAGCCACTTAAATAGGCTAAGATTGGTCCCATCACCACTGTGCCTTTGTGGGCAGGTCGCACAGACAGATGAACATATCCTGCAAGACTGCAACACACTAAACCAGTTAAGGGAAGAACACTGGCCCACAGAGATGGATATCCACATAAAGATGTATGGGAGCACTGAGGAGCTTTCAAATACAGCAGCATTTATTAAGAAAATAGGACTTGCTGTGTAGACATGTCAAACTCCGAACGAGAAGAAGAACATGAACAGTGATGACAAACGATATTATCACTTTTGTGGTTACAATTTTATCAACGACAACACATCGGAGCTAATGTAGATAGTAAGTTAGTCGTTGGATCATCGTCATTGCACTCCGGACAAGTCCATAGGTGCTCTGATCTCTCCATGAGTGCATTCGCAATTAGACGTTGACTGACAGTCCCAGTACGTCGTTGATTGACCATTATTCTTTCTCACCCACGAATCCGCTCCTTTCTAGTGACACCACATTTCAAACCAAGCTCCTTTATTCTAGTCATGGAACAAGAGTCATTGTCACTTGTAATTTGTTCGTGTTTTCCCGTGGGGCATTCACAATGTCTGCAAGATCCATCGCTCCACCAACAGCCGTAGTAGCAGCGTGGGCGACCAACCTATCCGTTCTCTCATTACCCCGGACTCCCGCATGTCCCGGTACAAAATTTAAAGTCACTCTACGAACACATAAATTATTCACTGCATCAAGCCACTGCTACCATACGTACCCGGCCTGAACTTTCACAATCATGTTCATGGAGTCACTGAGTATACAGGCATGCTCGCAGACAGTCTGTGAGCACATCCATTTCAAAGCTTTGGTTACTGCCAAAATCTCCATTGTCATGCTGCCTGTCGTCTGAGCGTATGCACCACTTTCCCCTCTGATGGTCTCTCCCCCCCCCACCTTTGAGCCGTGAATGCCCAGGCACTTCTGATGTCTCTCAACCGACCCATTTGTATATATAATCGTATCGCCTTCCCTGGAATTCTCACCGATCAGAGCGAGCACCTCCGACTCGACCACTGTCGGACACAACGGTCACCTCTGTGCCCAGTACTATTTAATGTGTATACATTTCAAATTACAAGCTGTCAGATTGCAGGACCAGGGAGTACCTTGTCTTATGCTGATGACATCTTGTTATATAAGCAGGACATAGATAGAGAAACAATCGCCAGGAATTTGCAGAGTGAGCTTGATCGTATAGGAGAATGGTGCAGTAATTCTGGAGCTTTTGTTAATCGATCAAAAACATCGACAACATGGTTTTCCCTAAATAATCGCATAGTAAACACGTCGACGTCATCGGTTACTTTCAGAGAGGGTGTCATCAAGAGAACCAGCACAATGGAGTACTAGGAAGTTATGTTGGATCAAAGTCTGAGCTTCAATGTACATGTTGACCACGTCATTGTAAAGGCTTATAAATGTCTTGCGGCGATGAAAGTTATGGCTGCTGCTCAATGTGAACAGAGGCTGCTATTTCTGCTGCATTAGGAATTGGTCCTGGCGGTGGTAGAGTACGCACTGGCAATTCTGACACTGAGTCAGACTCAAACAGAAAGATTGGATAGAATCCAGAATGAGGCAATGCGGATCATTTTGGGGTGTACGAGAGATACGTCGGCACGGGCTATGTGATACCTACTTAATTGCTCAACTGCAGAGCAAAGAATACAAATGTGCAGGGCGCGGCACTACCTACAAATCACCGCTGATAAAGAGCACCATCTACATCCAGAAATTATCAAAGTGAAAGGCAGTCGACTTAAGAGAGAAAAGTCGCGGATGGGGCGCGCAGAGGACGTTATACAGAGCGTATGCAGAATATAGGATGTACTACCTGGTGTCGAATGGAGTCTGGCGCCCTCAGATTGTCTAACAGCCTTCGAAGGATTAATAACGCTCAATATAGAGTGCAGGGAATAGTGTCAGGGAATGGGAATGGGCAGGGAATAGTTTAGATAAGTATGTTCGGTGACGATTCTTTTGTATAAGGATTTCTCGTCGACGCAATTTTTCCATGGAACATGATGCCGGGTCCCAATTACATTGATTCTTTCATCCTCTAACTCCTGTTGGTTAGCAAGTTGGTTATTCCGAAGAACGAAATGAGTTATAACATGGTTTACAGCTTGGCTTTTATGCCTGCGGTTCTCAGATTGAAAGATCAGACTACAGTATTGTTTTTACTTGTGTTGTCGGACACCAGAATGGGGGTAAAGAGTAGCGATATTGTTACCTGCAATACACGTCGCAAGAGGAGATTTTAGAGTGAGTTGACTTACATTTCATAGCGAGCAAGGTCACTCAGAAACCATGCTGACGTAGGATTACTAGACCGAAAGTCACAGATATCGCAGCTAAACTGTAAAGCATGACAAAAAACAACATTCAGATCTCAAGCCTACACCCTATTATTCTACAGGACTTTGAGAACGAACACAGAGAAAGAAGACAGTTTTAATGTATCTTTATATTACCAGGTCCCAGAACCCCAGGGCATGTTGAAGTAGTTTTTGTGACATTTTCCGACGTGATATTGATGTCTGTTTTATTTCAGTTTTAGCAGCAATTACCATTAAGTTTTGATGCTGACAAATCGATTTCAAATCATCAAGAGTCATCAATGAGAACGTCTGAAAAATGAGTAAAGTAGACGCAAAGTTAGAAAATTAACTAGTCGTTAAATCTTTGGTTAACATATTGACCAATTCATGGCCAAATATGCAGTAAATTTGTATGTTGCTTATTATTGTATTTTTAAACAATTGTGTATTTCTTTTTTCATTTCATTTTATTTCAGTTTATTTATTTTCAGTTCACTGTGAAACATACGGCTTCAACAGTCGCTGTTCTTGTCTAGCGAGTTCTGTGCAGCGTTGTATTCCTTATATGTGTCTATGAGATCTCAATCGATTTACACTCTTCTTCCAATGTTCTTATGCAGGCGTCTCCTTGCCTTTCAACTCTCTACTTTCAATGTAGGTTCCTGTCCAGAGCATGTCTTAGTATTTTATTGAAATCTATAGACATGTTCCCAATGTGTTTGTGCGTTGCATCCTGATTAATTGTGCGCCTTTTAGGAGGTTGCCTCAGTCTTCAGCACATTGCTTACGTGGGCAGGACTGTGGTCCTACTCGAGTGGGACTGCCCGACCAGTCTTAGTTTGCAGCCCCTGATGGCTGAACTGAGCCCCATCGCCACTATACGGTACTGATCGATGGGGAAATGAAAAAGCAGACTAACTGGCTAAGAAAGGTGCTGCCGAAGACCAACCAGATGTACCAATCACCTACCATTATAAAAAACAGATGATCAAGTCAATAAGAAAGTCACAAACACCAGCACAAGATGGCCATAACATTATGAATAGATTAGAACAAGTTGTAACTCTACGCCTCAGAACAGGACACAACTGACTCCGCAGTCACATGTACACAAAGTTCAAGATTGGTTGCAACTAGATGGCAACCCTGTCCCAGCCAAATTATTATTATATTCTATATACAATATTTTCAGCATCATTTGAGAAGTGAGCTAAATGGTCATTCTTGTATTTTTTCTGGACCGTCATCTGAAATCGGTTGATTGGCTTCTTAGTCCGTGGTTTTTTTCCCCCAGATTAATCATATATGTATGCCTATTTTTTTCTGACAATATTGCTGAAACGTTGAAGCTGTGTCTAAACATCCACATATAGTTTCAATGCTTTTTCCTACATATGATATGGTTCTTCTACTACTTTTATAGTTCCCGCGCCGTCCTACAACCACGACGATCATTACATCAACTACTACTACTACCTTTACCACTACGGTTACCAATCAACTACTATCACTACCACTACTGTTATCACAACTACTATTACTAACAATATTATTACTACCACTACTATTACTACCACTATTAGGACTACCAGTACTATTGCTACTGCAGTTACTACCACTACTATTATTACCACTACTGTTCCTACCATTTTTACCACTACTGCTACTACTATTAATACTACTACTATTACTACTACTACTACTGTTACTACCACTACTATTACTACTTCTACTACTAGTACTACCACTATTGATACTACTATTACTAGTACAACTGCTACTACTATTGCAACCACTACCATTACTTTCAATACCGCTACATCTATTACTACTACTATTACTACTACTACTACTACTACTGTTACTACCACTACTATTACTACTTCTATTACTAGTACTACATCTATTACTACTACTATTGTAATATGTTGTTCGTTGCTGTAAAGCTATCTGTTGCTGTTCTTGTAAACTAATTTATTATTACTTCCTTATTTCCGCCTGGCAGCGTCAGTTGACAGTTAGTGTTCCCTAGACTCAGCAACGTCCATCTCGAGAGTATTCCTGCGTGCATAACCCGAACAGCAATTGTTACCTTGGCTAATACGACGTGTTCTGCTCTTTTCATTGGCTGGTTACACAAGATGACCATGACCAATCGTATTGAGTGAAATAACGATGTCTGAAATCAGTCCTCATGACTATTTTGAAGAAGGACTTAAATAGGCAGACATATATACAGACATAAAAACGTAGTGACTTGTTTCAAAGATACTTCCTTTTAGACCAAAATTCCTGTGATAACCAGGTGTAGTCAAGCGAAGCAACCATTTCTTCGCACAATCTTCGTCTATAACGCCATTTGACTGTAAACCACGACACAGCGCATTCTCAATCTTCGGGCTACACACTGCTAAACCGGCAACACTCTGGTAATCTGCAGGATTTAAAAGAAAGACTATCTTCAGAAATAAATCCACGTTTCTTCCGTCACAATTGACCTTGTGATCACAGAAGGGGTATCGGGAGCAGAGACCACGATGAAGATTCTAGCAAATTCCAACATGAGTAGATGATATAATCTTGGCGAAAGCACAAGCTACCCCCTGTAATCTTGACATAACTCAGTGCAGGTCTCTCTTAACGAGTGTGCTATCTAATCTCTATGTCATCTAGTTTCAGACAGTATTCGCAAAATAAAAAACAAGAAAAACGTACGAAGATGAACGGCGGTGATGTGACTTTAAAAAAAAAAACCCCACCAGATCTCGTCTCTGTCATCCTAATAATCTTAAGTGTGTTTAGATGATCGTGGTCTATGAACCGTACTCCTTATACACACGATGTGGTCTTAGTCTGTCAACTGTTCTTCTTTTGTACATAAAGTGTGGTCTTAGTCTGTGAACTGTTTTCGTGTGTGTGTGTGCATGTAGTGTGGTCTTAGTCTGTGAACTGTTCTGTGGTCTTAGTCTGTGAACTGTTCGGTGGTCTTAGTCTGTGAACAGTTCTGTGGTCTTAGTTTGTGAACTGTTCTGTGGTCTTAGTTTGTGAACAGTTTTTGTGTGTGCATGTAGTGTGGTCTTAGTCTGTGAACTGTTCGGTGGTCTTAGTCTGTGAACAGTTCTGTGGTCTTAGTTTGTGAACTGTTCTGTGGTCTTAGTCTGTGAACTGTTCTGTGGTCTTAGTCTGTGAACTGTTTGTGTGTGTGTGTGCATATAGTGTGGCCCTAGTCTGTGAACAGTTCTTGTTTTATCGATGTAGTGTGGCTTTAGTCTTTGAACTGTTCCTCATTTGTGTATATATTGTGGTCTTATGATTGATTTGATGGGTAACATAAGAATTTGTGTTCCTTGTATTGCTTATTGTTGTCACAGGAACTATTACTTCTATGATGGATTTGATTGCTAACATAGGAACTAATTCGTCTATGATTGTTGACATAGGAACTAATTCTTCTATGATGGATTTTATTGCTGACATAGGAACTAATTCGTCTATGATGGATTTTATTGCTGACATAGGAACTAATTCGTCTATGATGGATTTTATTGCTGACATAGGAACTAATTCTTCTATGATGGATTTGATTGCTGACATAGGAACTAATTCTTCTATGGTGGATTTTATTGCTGAGATAAGAATGTATTCTTATGGATATGATTGCTGACATAGGAATTTACTTATCTAGGATTTGGTAACCAACAACAAAATTTACATTTTTAATGGAAGGAAACCAAGTGCGAGAAAGAGTTAAAATCAAAACCAATAGATATCTAGTTGTTAGATTTCCTGTCTTTGATCCTATGAAGAGACAGCCTCTCACTCAGATTATTGTATTTATACATCTATATCAGGAATGGCATAAGACACCGTCACACGGAAAGCTCTTGCAAGAAAAATAGAACTAAAGATAGGTCACCTCAGGCTATAGTTTGATGGAATGGCTACAGCTGGGAGTGTCTATGAAGCACACATTGAAAATCCTTAAATAAATCTTATTTGAATTTGTTAGCGAAATGCAACATATCGGAGAAATGACAGAATAATAGATATTTATGTTTTTAATGCAACAAATTACATTGTTTGAATTATTTCTCTAAAAGTGTGGAACACAAAGCGAAGTTTCTGTCGTACTTTTTCTGCTAAAATAACTTCTTTTTTTTTAAAGAGTGAAAGGGGGGGGGGCATGTTTATTTAAGTAAGGGACAGGGGTCCCTGACCTGTAGACAATTATTGACAAGGGACGAGGAGGTCAAAAATTGGCAAACAAGTTGACGTAATTGATAGACTTAATGCCATCCATTCATATTGGCACCGCATTATAAATCTTTTGTTGCATGGACTGGGTCTGTGACACAATAACCGTCTCGAAATTGATGCCACAGAAAGCCAGCTTTACTGGCCTCGATAAATGTTACCTTTTATCATAATAAATATAATCTTATATCATAATAAATATCATCTTATATCATAAAAATATCACCTAATACCCTAATAAATATCACTCATATCGGACAATTGAGGGGGGGGGGGAGGAAGAAGAAGAGAGGCACACAGGAAAGTATAGAATGATACTATTACATATCGGGCAGGATTAAGAGTCTCACTTGAAAACAAAGAATTGAGAACAGGGATGGATGTAGGAATTTTTGTGGTGTTTCAAGTGATACCCTTACATCCCTTAAGAGGTATGGTTTTGATAATAATTATGAAATAGTTACTTTTCTGTGGCGCCTCTTCCAGACGTGTCCGTTGCTGTTGCTCCCTCCCTATTTCTATTATTATTTTCCGCCACTCCCCTCAGAAAAACACGTGACCCCACAATGGAGTAATACGGCTCAGATAGAGAACTACTTATTCTTCTGTGTTCGTTCTCAAACTCCTGCAGATTAGCAGGATGTTGTCCGGAGAACGAAATGCGTTGTGTCATGGTTTATAGCTTTGCTGCGATATCTGCGTTTTAGGCGTGATACATCCGACTTCAGTATTGTTTTTGGTAACTTTTACCCTATATGGATTGGGACAGCCAATTCCACCCCATAACCTCTTTAGTCTCGTCTTACAACATGTTTGAAAAGTAAACAGTGTTGCTATTCTGTGATCCCCTCTCAGGACTCGACACAACACAGACGAAAGAACTACTCACCTAGCAGGCGAAATTTATAAACATGACGTGTCTCGGGAGAGAAGAGGAGAATAGAATAGATGAAAGGGGGACGTTCTACCGCCTCCCCTTACCCCATCTTGAATTTCTCCGCACATCACCTGAAGGTATATCAACTGCACACCTCTGCTAGTTTTTTGGTTCTTATCTCAGCCGCTCTTTACTATCTCATAAACATCCGAATATGATATCTGAGTGTGATATAACGGGTCTACGCGGCGCGTGAAGAAGTCAGGATAAGGGTTATCGTCTAGCATGCAAAGCGGGATCGTTGTCAACACAAGTGGAGTTTTCTTGCAAAATTCCAGCACGATAATACAGGCCGATAATAACGAGAGATAATTCCCAAGAAATATAACAAAAATTCCAACACAAGAATGGAGACTGATAATAACAAGATAATACATAAAAAGTATAATAAAAAAATGTAATTGCAGATATGATCAGATAGCCTTAAGATGAAGCATATGCTATGGGATATCTTTTTAGACATAGACACGAATGGAATTTGCCCAGAGACAGGGCGTTTTCGTGTTTGCATATCAGAAGTGATGTTGTGTGTTTCTATGGCATGTTTCACTAGCTTTGCCCTCAAACAAATGTAATAGTATGCGCGTCTTTAATTCTGAATTTCTCCTATCTTTCTATAGGATGCTGCGCCTTTTTTGTGTACAGAGCGTCATGTAGCTCTATCTCGTGTGGCATTCTTTCAATACATTATGTGTATGTCTAGCGCTGTGAGTAACATCTGTAACATATCCTCATGTAAGATCACCGTCTGCTAAAAAAGTTGCTATATGGAGAACTGCAAACGGACTCCCGCAAGTCTGAAGGGAAGAAGATTGGCTTAAACAAACTCTTAAGACATCACAGTCTCACTTCAATACACACAAATTCACGGGACAGTCTTGCGAAAGACAGATCCAGTTGGCTTTGCAGAATTAAGAGTGGTATACAGCAGCCACAGAGAACACCAGACATTATTCTGCGCAACAAAAAACATGCAAGAAGAACGACAAATGCCTCTCAATGTCCCACAGGCATGCTCAGATTTCGGTACAAAATTCCAGGCACGTATAGGATTCATTACTCACAGCCAGACGCACCGCGACATCATCATCTTCATCTTCATCATTCCAGTTGAGCAATATGAATGGTCATTGTCGACTTCGACAGACAGACAACATACTGAGTATCTATAGATTTTTGTGCGTATTTGTATAGTGACTACCTATAGATTTATGTACCTATGTGTATAGTGACTACCTATAGGTTTATGTACCTATGTGTATAGTGACTACCTATAGGTTTATTTACTTATGTGTACAGTGACTACCTATAGGTTTATTTACTTATGTGTATATTGACTACCTATAGGTTTATTTGCTTATGTGTACAGTGACTACATATAGGTTTATTTACTTATATGTATATTGACTACCTATAGGTTTATTTACTTATGTGTACAGTGACTACCTATAGGTTTATTTACTTATATGTATATTGACTACCTATAGGTTTATTTACTTATGTGTACAGTGACTACCTATAGGTTTATTTACTTATGTGTATATTGACTACCTATAAGTTTATTTACTTATGTGTACAGTGACTTCCTATAAGTTTGCTTGGAATGAATAGAACGTTGACTCACGACCAATAACCAATATAAATGTAATATATTTGAGGTACGGGAGATTGCGAAGGCAACATGTAACAGTACAGAATAAGAACAAAATAGAATGAATGATCGCACTGTCAGATGGTAAACAAGGCGTGTTGGTACAGGTATAATTACAGGAAAACTCTAGACAGTCTAAACAAATAGAATAGTTTAGACACTGTCTGGTTAACTCGTGTTGTGAACGACATCTCATCTGAGTCAATATTTGAGAGAAACAGTCTTCTCACAACACTCTGATGAGGATAAACGTTGTAGGAGAAGAAGGTGGAAACAGTGAGTAGGAATCGAGAAGAGTATTAATCGTTACTCTAGGAGGAGACATATTGGAGGGAAGGAGAGAGAGAGAGGGGCACATGAAGCAATGGGAATGAGGAAGAAACACCAAATGCGTATAAATACAGTTTTAGTGAAATGGTAAACAGGATTATGCAGTTTCTAAAGAGAGTGCGCCGTATAAAATACACTTGAAAACCGTCGTATTTTTGTGTTTATTATTTGCAAGGCTCAATAAATAGACACAGGCGTCTCTGTGCAGGTAACCGTTATGTAATACTTGTGTGATAGTATCTCATCAGGTAGTGTTTCGTGAGGCAATATCTCACAAATTGTATGTCAAATAAGTAAAGCTTGAAACGAGGTTATAATGTTGTGTTAATAATACGAAACAAACATAGGTACACACATAAATCGACGTTTCAACCGAAAGACCTTTATCAAGGTACACGAACACATATAAATTAAAGGTGGCAAGTAAAGAAGCAGAACTTATGTTCACATGTGTAGTAAATTGGTCGAAATGGTAGAAATGAGGTCAAAGGTGACACAAACAGGAAATGTACAGAAATAGGAAGTACACAAAAACAGAACCGAATATATGTGAAAACGTGACAGAGAAATGACGGAACAACCCGATATTATGCGTATGTCAAGTATGTATGCGTATGTCAAGTATGTATGCGTATGTCAAGTATGTATGCGTATGTAATATGCTCATTCATGATCACAGGCTTCAGAGTGCCAAATTAATATATATATATATATATATATTTATATATAGCGAAAATGTATATGTCAAATAAGTACTGTTTCTTGGGGGTAGAGTACTTAAAGTTATTACGTCTGAAGTTAAAGTTTCTTAGGGTGTGATATCTCTGAAGTTATTATGTCTAAAGGTAATGTTTCTGAAGGTGATATCTCTGGGTATTGTGTCTAAAGTTAATGTTTCTTGGGTTAATTTCGCTGAAGTTGAAGTGTCAGAAACAGATGTGGACAAAATTTGAGTATTTTAACGTAAGAGATTGAGCAAGCATTCTCTTTAGTCCACTGTAGTTCAAAATTGTAATATCTGTAGTCAATGGTCAGCGCATGTAGTACTTGAAATGCAACCTGCGGATTTTGAGAAAGAATGCATACAAATACTGGAACGTGTGATGTAATGATTGACGTATGGAAGTCTGTGTGCGCAGAATGAAGGTATTGTCTATTGTCTTTCCACAGGTGAATGATTATTGATCGCATTCACACTTGACGTTAAGCGTAGGGGTGGGGAGCTTAAGCTGTCGTTCCAAGGCCAGATGTGTCGCCGAGGTTGCGTTTAGTCCATATTTATTTAAGACTATCTTGATGTTTTCTATCCACCGTTTTCTTGGTCTACCTAGAGTGAAGGTATGCTTAACTGTGTGTATCGATTTTTCAAATGTATAATTATCATATGTTTTACACTTATATATATATATATATATATATATATATATGTGTGTGTTTATGTGTGTGTGTGTTGTATGTGTATGTATACGTGTGTGCGTGTATGTGTGAAAGTTTCTACCTTCACAATTTACGGGAAATAGATCTCCTATGCTATTTTGTGCTGTGATGAGGTTTCCCCGGAGCATCGTATCATTGTATAAAACTCGAATGTTTCAAGATGACCTAGTGTTGTGAGTTGAAATCTCCTACTCGAGTCTTTTTAAAAATACAGATGAAATGATGTTGCATTTCCACACGGAAAAAAAACTGCACACTATGTTAACTACTAGAGGTTTACTGTTACACGATGGTTGGTGGACTGCTGATGTAATCTTCAAACTTCCCGCATTTGATGTATATATGCTTATAGAGATTAGTGTATGTCGGTGGAAATCAACCTTATTTGGCACATGGCCGCATCATTTAGGCATATATATTATTAGATAAGGTCTAATCTCCTTCTGTGGTCTCTCCTGGTGCCTTTAAAAAAAATAGGACACTGAATTTTTTTGCAAGTCACGGAGAGTCTTATGCTTTATTTATATATGTCTTGTTTGGCATATAACTGAAATAATGTTACTATCCTGTGCCCCCCTCCCTAAATCACTGATGGTATTGTGCCGCTCTCCCCCCCACCACCTACACAATTTATATGCGTGGCTCTTCCTGTGTGTCTCTGTGTTCCTAGGGGCCGTATGATCTACGTTGAGAACCACTAGTCTCTATATTCACACAAAAAACCTGCACGCTAATATACCCACATGCACATGCCTATGCATGCATAGCATGAAATGCACTTCTACTTTATTATGGAAGGTAATTCAGGTAGACAAGCACATACCTAAGATCTAGAGTTACCTGTAAGGTGAGCATCAGACTGACAAGCAAATTCACAATCCCTTGTTCATCAACGTTTCACCTTTGATCCTGCATTCAACCAAATAAGCCGGAGGCCTCACCAATCATCATAGAGTGGCTTTCTTATCAACGATGATAATGCAATTATGCTTGGGACTATAGCTTTAGCAATATTTTTTTTCTTCCTCGTCTTCTGCGTTCAGGAATCATTTGGTCTCGCTAGATCTTCAGGCCAGTCGTCAGGACGACTCTTCCAGTCTTCTCCAAATCAGAACGACTGCCCCAACGTTTTTGGGGATCTTAATAGGATAAAATCCTGCCATTGTTGTTCCGCGGACTACATCCTGTTAAGTTATTCTTGTTCCCCGCACTTCATCCTGTTATTATAGTTCCCCGGATTACATCCTGTTATTCTTGTCCCCCGGACTACATCCTGTTAGTTCGTTCCCCGACTGCACCCTGTTATTGTAGTTCCCCGGAATACGTTCTGTTATTGCTGTTCCCAAGAGTACTTCATGTTATTGTAGTTCCCCGGACTATATCCCGTTATTGTAGTTCCCCTGACTACATCCTGTTATTGTAGTTCCCCGGAATACTTCATGTTATTATAGTACCCGGACCACATCCTGTTATTTTAGTTCACGGGACTACATCCTGTTATTGTAGTTCCCGGGACTACATCCTGTTATTGTACTTCCTATGTGACTGTCATCTTCCACTGGTTATAAATGGGAGTGACTAGAGGCGATGGGAGACTAGAAGCTCCCTCTCCGGAAAGATCAGAAGAACACGCAATGAGCAACTGACAGGGACACTGAGCTTATACACTTTTAGATGGCTGTCGGAAAGGCTAGCAGAGCATATATGGGAATGCCCCCAGTGCTGTGACGATTGTTCCTAATCAAGAATCAAGTATTCCAGCAGTTCACTTGATAATATTTAAAAAAAATTACATCAACTCAAATCTGTTCTTTGGAAATCGAGTAGAGCGATTGTTCTTCCTCAAAAAGAGAATCAGTGAAAGTTTGAGAATACACACTTACACTTTCGTTACTGCATGTTTTCCTGTGAAGGAGTTCAGGGAGGCTTTCTATGGACTGTCGAAACAAATGTCGCTTTGCCATAGCAGATGCCGCGACATTTTCAGGAAGGATGTTGATTGCATCGCCGAAAAAAAAAATCCTGTCCCAACCGTGGATTGTACTCGGAACCGCAAGGGTCTGAGAAAGCCGTTCTAACCACACGGCTATGCGCTATGAATGTTTGTTGTTTAAGAAAGTAGACTAAAAACACCTTACTGTACTCTTGTGTCTTTGTTCATCCAATAAAACACAATGCGATTCATCGTCCTACAACCTTCTCTTCTTCTTCCTCTAAGTCTAATCCCCCATCACTGTCTGCCCTGGTGAACCTCTTAGCGGTAATATTCTCCAATCGCATTAACTGTTGTAACTTAGGGGAAGCTCATTAGAGAACAGTTATTATTGGACATTGCCATTATAGTGGTTACATGGGAACATGTGAGAAAGATGATCTCTTTGTAAGTTCCAAGCTTCTGGTTTTATATAACGTTCATTGTGTCATCGGACACGCACTGGTTATTGTCAGCAACTTTGAAATCGATCAGTTTAGTTCCTTTCTTTAAGCTGAGTGAGTGATTTAATATTAATAATCGTTATTTAAATCAATGGTTCTCAACCCAAGTCGTGTGCACTCACTGAGACTTGAAAGTAGGCGGGGAGGGGAACACTGAGTATTTATTTATTAAATTGAAGGGCAGCAACACGTCGGCGTAGAAGGGGGGTGGGTTGGTTCATTATTTGAATGATAAAAGAATATTTAATCGATAAAATTGGGGGGGGGGAACATTAGTATTCTGCAGAGAAAATCAATGACGATTTTAAGGCACCAATAGTGAGAAGAAGAACGGAAGATAATATGTCTAAGACAGGACAATGCTCAAGAACGAATAATTTGAGAACCACTAATTTAATTACAAGTACTTTGTGTAACGTTATTGAACTTCACTGATTGTACTTGCATAGATCATATGCAATACTAGGTTTTGTTGGTCAGCAAGATAATTGTGTACTTTTAATGCTTTCGATGAGAGGGTAAATTTAAACAAACTCACCCTGTACATGACGTGGCGACAGCAACAACATTTTTTAATACTTTGGAACAGAAAAGTGTAATGGATATATCACTCAACGTTTCAGCAAAACGAGTTCGAGTTCAATTCTCACTCATATAAGTTGGTCAGCTCAGCTACTAGGAAATGTGTGCAATGGATCAAGCTCTAGAAAAATGGAGGAAGGGCACTATGACTACGAAGAATGTGCTGAAAGTTACACTAGTCCACAGGGTCAGATGAATTTTCTTCTTCTTTTTCAGCGTTCATTTTCAAACTCCCGCTGGATCTCTCTTGTAACAGGACTATGGTCCTACTAGATTTCCAGCAGTTTGTAGTCCAGAGAATGGAAATGCGTTGTGTCGTCGTTTTATTTGCGGCAATTGTCCGTCTTCGGCAGGTATAGATGAATTGAATAGCCTATATGGAAGAAAAAAACAGCTCATAAAGACATTTATATATCTCGTAATGATATTGGGACAAATGACATGGGCTCTACCACCGCATCAGCAACCAATGATACTAGTCCATATGACATGTTTATTCTATAGGACTGTTTCGGTCAATACTACGAGCCGGACAGTCTAAAATAAAGACGTTCAAAATTCGTAGAAGATTGACTTTATTGCACTCTGATTTTATTTCATATGTACTAAACATAGGAGTGTCGTGTATCATGTATTACCTCAACAGAAAGATAATTATTTTCTTTATGTAAGACAGGGAAATAAATATCCGTTTTTAATTGCAATATTAAATGAAAATAAATTATTGTAATAATGTCACAGATGAAGAATTAACTTAATTATCTCATGTGGTAATGAGGGGGGAGAAAGTTTTATGGAGTTAGACAAGAATGAGTATGAGCAGTGGAGTCACTAGGGTTGGTGTCACCCAGTGCGGTAAAACATGGTGTCCCCCTCTCAGGACTAACCCCATGGACCTCCTCCGAGTCCGCTTGTGCCAAATTGCAATATTATCAATTGAAAGTGATATGTGGAAAGAGTTAATTTCGTTGAAGTAATACAAAACCATTAGTAACGTTTGTAAATGTTGGTCATATTCTTACAAAGATCATATAAGAAAAATTAAATTCAGGTCGGAGATAAACGATTGTATAACGTAAAGAGTTAAGAACTACATAGAAAATATATTACTTTTAATTTGTATTTTAACATCAAACTTTAAACTTTACTGTTACAGGCGATAATGTTGTAACAGTTATGTATTTTTTACTGTTACAGGAGATAATGTTGTAACAGTTATGTATTTTTTACTGTTACAGGAGATAATGTTGTAACAGTTATGTATTTTTTACTGTTACAGGAGATAATGTTGTAACAGTTTGTATTGGTTACTGTTACAGGCGATAATGTTGTAACAGTTATGTATTGGTTACTGTTACAGGAGATAATGTTGTAACAGTTATGTATTTTTTACTGTTACAGGAGATAATGTTGTAACAGTTATGTATTTTTTACTGTTACAGGAGATAATGTTGTAACAGTTTGTATTGGTTACTGTTACAGGAGATAATGTTGTAACAGTTGTGTATTGGTTACTGTTACAGGAGATAATGTTGTAACAGTTGTGTATTGGTTACTGTTACAGGAGATAATGTTGTAACAGTTTGTATTGGTTACTGTTACAGGAGATAATGTTGTAACAGTTATGTATTTTTTACTGTTACAGGCGATAATGTTGTAACAGTTATGTATTGGTTACTGTTACAGGCGATAATGTTGTAACAGTTATGTATTGGTTACTGTTACAGGAGATAATGTTGTAACAGTTATGTATTTTTTACTGTTACAGGAGATAATGTTGTAACAGTTATGTATTGGTTACTGTTACAGGAGATAATGTTGTAACAGTTATGTATTGGTTACTGTTACAGGAGATAATGTTGTAACAGTTATGTATTGGGTACTGTATTGGGTACTGTTACAGTTCTGTATTTTGTACTGTTACAGGAAATAATGTTGTAACATTTCTGCATTGGGTTTGCACAATTACCAACTGCCAGAAGAGTATCCAACAGTACAAATACAATGTCACATTAAATCTGAACTAAATCAGAACTTTCCTTTCCTGGCCTTTAAAACTGGATATTTATTAATTACTTCATCGAAATCAACTACTTTCGCCAAATCACTTTTAATTGATAATATTTCACGATCAGAATGTCTTGGCTGTCTCATTGTAGATCGCAAATAGTTCTTTCTAAACTTCAGCTTTGTAAAAAAAAACTTCACTCACATGAAGCCACAGACACACAGATCGTAAAAATAATGATAGGCTCACTGAGAGATATGAGAGAGTTTCTAGGAAGCCCCATTCAGCTGTGAATTTCAAAACGTCAAATACTGACCAGTCTTTGGCTTCTTCGAGATCAATCTCTACTACCTTTCATGTGCCTTCTCAGCCTTGGTATTTCTAATAAAAGCTCGGTACAATGATAGCACACCAACTCCAATGTTTTGTGGGAAAAACATTTGAGCAAAAATCGTTGTTGCAGCATTTGGTAGTCGTAATGCTCTATTCATGAACGCTATGACAAAACGTAAACAAATGGAAAAAGTGGCAGAGAACATTGCTAAAGCCGAATTCCGCACACTAAATGATGACGTCATCGTGGGATAAAATTGTCAGCGGTATGTGTTACGTCTTGCGTTATGGTTAGATCTTAGGGTTATGATTAGCGGTTAGGATTAGGATTATGGATTAGTTTTAGAGTTTTGGTTAGGTGTTACGCTTAGAGTTTCGCTCTAGATTGCCGGCCCACACAAGTGCTTTTGAATTCATTCTACGTGACATAGCAAAATATGTACCTCCAGAAAATGTTTAGTAAGAAACAGGCCTAATCCTAACACTAACCTTAATACATAACCCTAACACCTAACCCAAATTCTAATCCTAACTCCTAACCCTAACCCTAGCCCCTAAACCTACTCCTTCTATTTCACGAGAAACAATGTGATATCGAGCAATCTTTTCAAGATGTCTCTCCACTTTTTCTTCTATATGTCCATCAAAGCAATACTTTAGTCGTCGACTGCTTTGTACTGTCTAAGTTATGATGTCAATTTTTTACATTTTTCAAGTCAATGTAAGTGCTCAGGGAATGTCTCATGATTATGCGCTTTCGGGCTCAGTTTCCACCACATGTGAAACCCAGTCACAGAAGTGGATGTCGTGTCTGTAGCATTAGCAGCAACAAAAAATATATAATTTCTCACTGACGAGTGAGTAAACCACCCATGAACGCAACACCTTCTCGCCATTTTGCATCACCTGATAAAACCACTCTTTTGATAGCTGGCGAACATATCCTTCTGCCTTTGCATCTTGCCGTTCGCAATTATTTTTTTTAAAAATCACGTCGTCTTCTAAAAAAGGTCGCTAGTAAAAAGTGCCGGTGCACTCCACCCTGGCACCACTACATCACTGTATATATTAATCAAATTTACGTTACACAAGCACAACAAAACAAAGAATTTTGTGGGTTGGACTTCAGCTAGCTAACTGTGCGAAATTGCACTCAACCCATTCATTTATAAAGTTGGTTTTTCGTAACTAATCTGTGAATTGTTAATTTTTAATTTGACAGTTACTTCGGTGCAACATATCACAAGTTAGTTCAAAGAAACGAACAAACCTACACATTAGGTTTCTTCTTTTCTTGTATTAGGCTAATGTTATCTTCTGGAGGAGTTGTTATACACGCAAAATTATAACACTTTTTATGTTTCTAACTAACAGAATTGAGATATTTTTATATTTCAATAATAAATTCATATCGCTGGGTTGAAACAATGCATAAGAATAATTTCATAGACTGACATAGAATCAATCATAGATAGTACTATTTTGAATATGGTTTCAACCCCATGTGATGGTCTTACCCGATGCGCACCCCCAGCATCCCCCTAGTGACGCCACTGAGTATGAGAAATAAAGAGACAGATGGAGACAGCCGTATATAATCTTTATGTAAGACAATCGTATACAGTCTATGTCTGTTTGTATGCATATGTAAGAGAGAGAAAGAAAGAGAGAGAGATGCGAGAGAAAAGAGTGTATTTTAAAAAGGAGGAAAACATACCCAATAAAATGTGACATGGAATAACAATTCCCTGGAGACGTCCAGATAGCTACTTAAGGTTGTCATGGTTATAATTATCGTTGACAGCATGCTTCAAACACTCCAGGTATATAAATTAACTTAATCACAGTGTGCACGATTTAACATTCCCACATCTATTAGGGGAAGAAATGTTAGGGCTGTTTATGTCTAAGTCAACACAAAAAAACCATGTCTTGAGGGGGACCCTCTATTTCTGAATGGCATTGGGGCCAACCCTTTTAATCGTAGTGTTGAGAAAGAGCGAGAGCGAGAGAGAGAGAGAGAGAGAG
The DNA here is from genome assembly GCA_034231615.1 of Meghimatium bilineatum. Taxonomy (NCBI): domain Eukaryota; kingdom Metazoa; phylum Mollusca; class Gastropoda; order Stylommatophora; family Philomycidae; genus Meghimatium; species Meghimatium bilineatum. The sequence continues at coordinate 58,435,701 of CM067304.1, forward strand.
AGATAAAAGAGAGAGTAGATCAGAGTAACTTAAGGGAAAAGCCAGAACAAGATGAGAATAGGAAGGAGGGATTGAGAGGCGGTAAGGGAGGTTATATGTCTGAATAATGTAAGGCGAAAGCAAGAAACTGAATGTAAAGAGGATTGACAAAAAGAAATGAGAGGGGGTGAGGAGAGAGTATGTATACAGGGAATGTTCCATAGTTCTTCATTTATTCTCAAATTCCCGCATATTAGCAGTATGTAGTCCGGAGAACGGAACGCGTAGATAGAACGTGTTCGAGGTGTTAAAATAGTGTGAGACAGATAATTGATCTGAGTAACGCAAGACAAGGGACAGAGTGAAGACGTACATTATAATGAATGAAATAAACGAGAAACAACTTCTTCCCTTTGTTTGGAACGTGCTTATATCTGACGTTTTGTCTCTTTTGTAAACTTGACTGTGTGTTGTAACTCGTACAGACGTCGGTTAGAAAATGCTCTAACTGGAATTCTCGTACAGAAAATTGGTGTAATTATGAACTTACACCAATTTTGAAAGATATATTTAAAAAAAGTAAATTAACCCATAGCATTTATTAATGTCGTAGGGGTGTGAGATGTTAGCGATCTCACATTTCAGAGGCTCTGCAAATGAGGGCGGTAGCCAACTGCTCTCCATCGCAGACTTTACTTCCCGGATTAATCCAGTACCAATTTAAGGCTGGGTCGACCCGGGAGCCGATGTGATCTGAAAAAAATTTCCGCCTCAACTGGGTAATGAACCCAGGACCACTCATATGTGAAGCCAGTGCGCTAACGCGGTTCCCTTTGAAAGACATATCTATCCAAATGAAAATCAAAAGGCAAATCATACAATCAATATTCGTCCCATCAATGTGTTATCAATATGAAACATGGATACTAACTAAAGAACAAGAGTAAAAGCTTACTACGGGTGAAATGAGATGTCTAAGAAAAGCTGTAAACAACGCGAAGGTATCTTGAGGGAAATGAAGAGATTACATACAAGAAATGTTGAAACAAATATCTGTGATCAAATATATAGAAAATCAGTGACTGAAAGGATGCTGCCACTTAATGAGAATGAAACCGTATTAGCTAGCGGCAAGAGCATACAACATGAAAATGGAAGCAGCAAACTACAGAGGAAGATCAAGAAGATTGTGGATTGAAGAGTTACCAACATTCTGACACTACACAGTCTATTGTCTTTGCCCAGGTGGTTTGTTATCCACTCTTGCCGTTAAGTGTAGGTGTGGTTGAAGCTCGATCTTGCGTTCCAAAGCCAGATGTGTGGCCTCGGCTGTACTATGACCGTGTCTGTTCAGGATGTTCCTGACGTTTTCTATCCATCTTTTCCGAGGTCTTCCTCTGTCTTTGTACCCTGATCTCATTTGGTTATATGTCTGTACGGGCAACTAGTATTCTCATGACGTGTTACCTTGTTTGTTTTTTTACATTATTACTTTGTAATTATCGTAAGAGAAACAGGTCCAAGTCATTCTGGTTGTCAATATGTTTATGGTTTTGTGTGTTTGATTTGTACAGTGTCTTGAAAAAGGTTCAGGTTGGACCGCAACGTAGAAAATTGTCTTTGCTTATTTACTATTGATACTTAAGTGTCAAACTTGGACATTAGGTTCTAGAACAATTCATAAGATTAACACCACTGAAATGAAATGTGTGAGACGTATGATTGGAGTTAGCTTGAGAGACAAAATCAGGAATGAAGCACTAAGGAAACAATTACGGATCACATCAACAATAGAATACATCCAGAAACAACAAGTTAAATGGTATGGCCACATAACTAGACAGAAAGAGCAAAGTATTATCCAAAAAACACTTAACAAACGATACAAAAACAGTAGACCTATTGGACGCCCTCGTAAAAGGTGGATAGATAGTGTATTAGAGACACTCGGAAATATAACAGCGGAAGAAAGCACACAGAAGGGCAAAAGACCGTACACTCACACTCCCCTCAACACCGATAGGTACATGAGGACAGAAAGAAGAAGAAGAAGAAGATACTTAAGTATTTTACAGTATCTTTTATACCTTATTAGGTGTTTTCTTGCAATTCTTCAACTTTATACTTGTGACTGAGATGCAAGCTATGTTCTGTTCTGACGCGTAGAAAGACAACTTGATCTTGTCTGTTCACAATGTGGTAGTCATCTTGTGTTAGAGTTGACCTTCTAATTGCCGAGATCATGTTTCTTTTTATGGTACATTATTGGCACATTTGGTTGATAATCATTAGTTCCCTCAACCATACTATTTGGTTTCTCATTTCCAGATATTCCACAATGAAATGGTATCCACTGCATAATACGGCGGAAGGAAGTTACGTATATGAAAATTGGTCACAATAACAGGTCAATATTTGGAACATGAACAGAAAGGCAAAGAGTGAGTGAGAGAAGTAAAGAGACAGAGAGAGAGAGAGATGAAGGTAATAGATAGAATCAGAAAATGTGAGAGAGCAAGAAGGAAAGCAAGGAACAGATGAAAGAATTAGAACAGTTTATAAATGGCAGAGAAGAGAGAGAGCCAGAGAGAGAGAGAGAGAGAGAAAGAATAAAGCGGATGAGTAATACAAGCAAATTAGACTTATTATTAATAATTCATAACCGCAGCATAACTGAGATCACCAAGGTGAAAATAGGAACAGAATATTCAAGTTTTTACTAATCACTGGAAACATATATAATAACACACGAAATCAACTTTTCGACTAGAAAGCTTTTATCAAGAACACATTGACAACATAATACGACGAGTAAGAACGGCACTGTCCACGGTCACACACATATTCTACGGGTAGATAACCTGTTGTTCTGTAATATTTCTGATTGTTATTTTTTATGACTAACTCAACATCCAATACTCGTACTTGTCTCATACAATATTCTTGGTACGTAACAGTATTCCTGTTCTTTGCTCTGACTCTCGCCCGTGTATTGCACGGCTTAATATGGAGACACCTTCTCCTGCGTTTTGCTGAGGCAGTGAAGGAGGGGGAGGGGGGTGAATAATAGTGACACTATTATTACCTGTCATTCATATTGTAAGTGGCGATTAAGGTGGTTTTGAGTGTGGAGTTGATTGATCCATCAGATATAGGGTCATAAAGACTATGCGTTTTGCTGAAGTCGAATGTGTCAGGCAAAGAAGCTCAGATATTGCAACCAAGCTGTAGAGCATGACATAATGTATTCCGTTCTTTCGAATATGTCCTGCTAATCTACAGTATTCTGTGAACGAACGCATAAAATTAAGAGAAATAAGCTTAAAATAATATAATATTAATGGATAAAAACCCGCAACAAGAGATACTATGAGAGAGAGTGAGAGAGAAAAAGAGAGAGAGAGAGAGAGAGAGAAAGAGACACAGAGGCAACTTGCTAGAGAATCTGAAGATCGCAAAGACAGGCGGAGAACGTGCTTCGTTGATCTGCTTCAGGCGAACTGACGAATACCAACAGGTCATGTAATGTGAAGAGAATATTGACATCTGCTGTGTGTCACAGAGAAGGACTAGGTAGAGTTGTATAACAAAATGCCACCTTCGTTTTTTTGTGGAAAGTATTAATATTCAGTTTGAAGAAGGCACGTGAGTTTTGACTAATGTATGATGTTAAACTCACTTTATTCTTCTGTGTATTTATTTCAATCTTCAGCACAGTCAAGGGTGCCACTGCTGGCATTTATTCACTTGATATGAGTTTTTTCGCTGTCGTATGTGGTGCTGGAATTATTTTGACTATATTCTCATTAATCTGGGGTTTCTAGTAGGAAATCATAGGAATTTAGCCTAAAGAACATACGATGGTTAAACCCTCCCAACCGTTACCAGTTTTAAAGGAAAAAAGGCCACCAAACGTCGCTTGGAAACGATATATTTGGACATGAAAATTAACGAATGAACTTTATTTAGGCAATCCCACTTCTTTTGCTAGAGACATATCTCAGGACATGGCATTATTTAGATGAAATAAATAGTCTAGGGTTATCTGGATATTTTTTCCAGAACGATCTGCGGTTATTTCTAAATCGTCAGTGGTAACAGTGAACGTAGTGGTTTGTCTACACTCGCACGCACTCATATATATATATACATCACTCCCTCACATAAGTCAGGGGCGTAGATGAAGTGGGAAATGTGGTGTTGAAAATATCCTGGTAAACAGATGAATATTTGTAACTCCACACGGAATTTAGAAAACATTATGGTAAATAAAAGCATATTTGTAACACTACACGGAATATAGAAAATATTCAAGTAAACAGATGAATACCTGTAACTCTACGCGGAATTTCAAAAATATTCTGGTAAACTGATGCATATTTGTAACACTACAAGAAATATAGACAATAAGTGGAATCTTTAGCAAACCATCCCCCTTCTTTCCTTGAGCTTATACAGTAGAAAGTGATACATCCAAATGTTGGTAGTATATCCTATTCTTCTTCTTCAGCGTACAATCTGAAGTACAAACTCCTGCTGAATATTTCTTGTAGCAGGACAATGGTCCTACTAGATTTCCAGCAGGATGTAGTCCAGAGAATGGAAATGCGTTGTTCCCCGTTTTATTTGCTCCAATGGTCCAACACATCCGTCTTCGTAAATGCATACCTTATTCAAGATATAACCAAGCTAAATAATAATGGAAAGGGGGGGGGGGAGTTGGGGCATAACATTTTATATCAGGGGCAAGCAATACAGAGAGTAGGAACCCCCATCCCCACAACTACCCGTCTTTAAATTATTTATAAAAAAAACAACAGCAAAATTATCACAAAAGCCCAAAATACAACTATCATTATCTCGACACAGCTGAACAAGCTGTAATCTTCCGCATCAGTGATCTTCCAAACAACAGAATAAATAACCACTTCAAGACACCCGCACTACCTCCCATCAAATTTGAGCATAGATGTAGCACCTCAATGGCTCAATCTTATAGACTAAGCGGAAATTGTACAGAGCAATTGGTGCGTCAAGTTCAGTTATACGCTGGTAAAACATGGACACATATAAACGACACATGAGGGAGTTCAAACACTTCGACATACCTCTTCACATAATTGTAAGTTAAATCGTATGGCAAGACAAGATTGCGCATGCTACTGACTGTCTGTAACATAGTTTATATACATAACGTCGACACTATTCTGATGCTTTTACGGAGTCTTTGGGCAGGTGAGTATCCACCTGGTGAGTATGCTAGATAATCTCCTACTAATGATGCTCCTTTATGGTCAGATTCGGAAGAGCATACGTTCTCAATGTGGCAAAAAGAAGAAGCGCTACAAGGACTCTTTATAGACTTCACAGAAAGCCTTTAGCACAACCGTGTTACATGGGGACAAATGCTGCACGAAATAGCGATATAGGGTGCTCTACAATTTCAAAAAAACAAAATGGCTCTGTATACTGTGGAAAAAAAAAGGGAAATACAGCAAGTCAACAATAGATTTGTTAGAAAGACGGACTGATCATATACCATCTAAAGTAATTATTCACGCAATGCTTCTCCAAGAAACTTTGTGTTTAGGATAGGGCTAAACTAGCTATCTAAGAACACATAGACAAGGGCAAAACTTCTTTGGAAAGAGATGGTGCTCTCCAGATATTCTAATAGCTAATCATCCAGGATAAACGATCTTATTTGGGATCAATGCTTGAATGTCCAGCGATGGATGACTTTCTGAAGGTGCTTCTACCGCTAAAATCAGATAAATGGATCACATTATATGGAACTAAACAACAGCTACCACCGAAGACGGATGTGTTATGCCATTGGCGCAAATAAAATGGTAGCCAAATTAATTTTCACAGTGCATTAATCTAGTGACTTCATATACAACTGTTAGATCCCCGGGTCAGGGGATAAGTCACCAACAAACCTCCTCCATAGTGTCCTATCTTTAGCGATTGCTTCCAGCTCTCTCCATAATCTATGAAACCTTTGTGTCTCGGCGCTTAATTCTTTTCTCCATTATAATTGTTTTTTGCGCCTCAACATTACTGAATTTCATAAACTGGATGTAACAAATGGCCATCAGCATGTGATGGATGAACAACTGCAAACCACAAAACTGGATTTTCTTTTTTACACGATTTTTAAGTAACAGAGAAATAAAGAGTCCATGTATATTTTCTTTTGTGTTCTTTCTCTAACTCCTGCAGACTAACAGGATGTAGTCCGAAGAACGTAATGCCATGTCTCATGATTTACAAATTTTCTGCGATATCCGCGCCTTTCAGTCTGAGATATTCGACTTCAGCATGACTTTTGGATCACTTTTACCCTATATGGAATGGGACAGCGAATTCTCCCAATAACTTACCTAGTCGCCTCTTGTGACGTGCATTTAAGGCAAACAGTGTTCCTATTCTTTGCTCCCCTTTCGGTGCTTTTACTATCAATTCACCTTACAATTACCATTGAGGCCCAAGTCTTGAAAAACTCTTTAATATTTTTTGGTTGACAGAACCAGTGTTCCATTGTATTTATTTCTAGTCTGTAGTGGATACTGCCTTTTTTCTTTGATCTATACTGCAATTGTGTCCTTGTGTTCACTACATCCCGTTTACATCGGACAGTTTCGATCTTCAATCTTCTGTTTTGCCAATTTATTTTTGAGTAACATAATATAGAAGCATCTATCTAGTCGCTAAACCCTTTGTTGTCTTTCAGCGCCAGAAGAACCACAGAGAATTTCTTTTTAAAGAAAAATAATTATGCTGTAAACAGGTTGTGAACTCTGTCTTCTCAGATGGTACCTACTCGCCTCGCAATTTGAGTCAACACGTTGTCCGTCTCCGACCACACGGCACTTTGTTTATGGACAGATAAATACCTCGGTTTTCGCTCCTAACCATAATTACTATTAAAAGATGACAGAAAGAAATTAGATAAAATTATACTGTCATACTAACAGTATTGTAGTATATAGGTCATAGCTTTTTTCGTAGATAAACTCTAACTTGATGTAGCTCTAATTGTTTATCGTTGCTTTGTTTTCTTTAACTTCTACGCATCTATATGCTTGAGTTCGTTGGCTGGTTGACGATCCAGCAGTCCATGGGCTCATGACATTTGACACAAATCCATTATGTGATATATGCATGTGTTTGTGAACTGTTGTTTTGTTCCATATAATGTGATCCATTTATTTATTTTCAATGGGAGAAGCACCTTCAGAAAGTCATCCATCGCTGGACATTCAAGCATTGATCCCAAAGATGATCGCTTATCCTGAATTATTAGACAATGTCCAATCCTTTATCTCACTGGCAAACACACAGTATACGCAAAGGGACCAATGGATTGGACCAGCTAAGGTAAGTGACTCTGTTTAGGAACAGTGCGCATGACTAGTCTTGGGAAGGCCTTTCTTTAAATGAAAATACTCATCATCTCTACCACGTACTTTCCAACGTTGCACGCCTACACAATCCGTATACAATCCGCATACAATCCGTATACAATCCGTATAATTCAATTCAGAACTTCTACCGATTAGAGTTTGCACTTAACGTTTAGACAAATTAAACATTATGTATACATCTTACGCCAATTTGCCGACCTCGCTGTTGAGATCATTATGCAATCAATAGGCAATAATCGCTGATTTGACCATCTAACTCGTCTGTCGTTATAACAAGGCGATCTTAAATACGGTTGTTGTGTTGCCCATGTCTCGCGATTAAGCGTTATCAAACTTGATTTAGCTTACGGACAAACTATGTCGCAAGGTACTTGCTTCTCGCAGTGTGTATTTCCTGATTTCCTTTCAAGAAGGATTTAAATGCAAATGTTACATTGAAATGCTGTTATAGCCGTTTTCTGAGAATGACGTTTTACAATGACAGATGTGGCAACTATCATTACTTTGAGCTACTAATATTGATTTCAAGGGTCGTCTTATTTCTCTTCTATGACTATGTCATCATCATTAAGAACCGTTTCCGCAACGAAAGTTGGCTGCAACGGACCTCAAACACCCTCTGTCTCATGCCGTGGTGGTACACTCTGCTAGGCAAACCTGTCCATCTCGTAGATTTTATCTCCCACTTTTATCTCAGCCTATACTCTGTTCATTCTAAGACCTAAGTGTGTCAAAACACACCCACACTGCGACATTATGCGATTTTTATATAGTTAATGGCATTTAACAACAATAACATTATTAACTATGTATAACTTTTTACATTGTGTAAGAAACTATAATGGTTGCCCCCTGACCTCTTTGCGCCTGCGCGACGATATAACAGCAAGTATAGTAATTTAATCATTGAATGTTAAAGATATATTAAATGAAAATTTATTTGAAAAGATACATTACTATTGTAATAGACATGTTTCACTTAGCAATAATATAATTAAATTCCGAATGCTATTATGATCTAATGAACTATATTATTGCGCACATAACGTTCGATTTATGCTTACGGAGTCCAACAACCAATCAGAAACACTGACCTACTTCATTCTTAGACTAAACATAATTTATAGTTTTACTCGCCTTCCCTCGACGATACCCTCAAGTAAGATCTTCAATAATGTGTCATGTCTTTTAATATGTTCAAAATAATATATGTATTTGATCTTTATTTCCTTTAATAGTTGTTTGATGTTCTACGAAATGTTGTTAGAACCTCTTTGTTCGTTTTCTTCTCTTTCATATTCTTCCTATTCATCTATACACCCACATCACAAAAGTATTCATTCTGTCTTCGAGTTGTTTGTTGATTGTTTATTTTATAATGTAATGATTGATTGAGAAACTCAGGAATTACGAGCAATTAGCTATTACTAGCTATGTGCAGAAGGTGGTTTATCTGAGCTTTCTTTTCATGCGCACGACACTTCAGCTTTTGGCTGATTGCAAAGCCTATTGAAGGAATCTTCTACTCAGATGGGATCATTTATAAAGAATAACTATATACATTACATTTCTTTGTCTTTATACCACATGATTACGAGCGATGAAGCTATTGTTTCCTATATGCACAAACATATTATAATATTTTTTTGAATGGCTGGGGAGAGGGTGATAGGGTTTCTTCCAGATCCTTCTTTATATTCTGAATTTAACTTCATAACTAACTATACACTTTCAAGTATAGTTCTTTAACAAACCAACTTGTTCAATCTTTTAGCATAGATCTTCAACAAACCTTCTTGTTCAACTTTTTATAGCATAGATCTTCAGCAAACCATCTTGTTCAACATTTTAGCATAGAACTCCAACAAACCACCTTGTTCAAATATTTCTGCCAGCAGTACAATTATGGGTCCTTATCAGGCTTCATTACAACAGATATCAAGGGGTACGGTAGAATCCATAATTTCCACGACCTTATGCTCTCATTTCTTTTTGTATATCAGTAGAGAAAAATAATAAAGCAACACATGAGTCACATGCTCCATTGGAAACTAAAGATGACAGTTACACGTTTTAAATAAAAATATATATGTTCTTCTTCTTCTTCTTCTTCAGCGTTCATTCTCAAGCTCCTGCTGGATCTTACTTGTAGCGTGACCATGGTCCTACTAGATTTCCAGCAGGATGTAGTCCAGAGAATGGAAATGCGTTATGTCGCCGTTTTATTTGCGCCAATGGCCCGACACATCCGTCTTCTGCAGAATATCTATGTTCAAGATTATATTTCTTCATACATTTCTTCTGTCACACAGACAATCTTCTAATTCTTGACTCTATTTTATTTCTCTGTAATTTCTTCCAATTATTCTATTTAATTCAAAATTGTTTTAGTCTATTTGTATTTTCATTACTGTCTTTTTCGATATTTGATATTATCTTGTTTAAATTCTCTCCTTCTAGAGAAATCTTCGTTTTCAGAATGTCTTCCTATCAGGGAGGTGTAAACTGATGATTACACAACCACGAAAACAGCCCAAAGCATCTACCCCATGTTATCTTTCAATCCGTGAGGAATTATCCGTTCCAACATGTGCAAAAAGTTACAGGCGCGTGACATCAACCAGGGAAGAAAACCTGGCGTGATTCGATTTCAACAGCGATCGCTGGTAACCGTAAAAATATAAATGGTAATAGAAAAACATATACAAATTGTACAAAAATACGAGATTGAGTTTGAATAAATTAGCAGTGTGACTTTTATTTTGCTTTCATATGTTTGAGACAGGCCACCCCGTGCATCGGAAAAGGGGGGGGGGGGTTGTTCAACTCCCTACCACACTTTAACAAATTAGAAAAATTACTTTACTATTAGGAGTTTAGACACAATGGGAGTAAAACCATCATCGTCTTCATTAAGACCGTCCAGAAGAATAATTAGGATTCCATTCGTTACGTTTTTTGTTTGTTGTTGGGATTTCGGTTGGTTACTATTTAAATTATTGGAATCGATTGTCAAAAATAGCCCAGGCGAATCCAAATATAAACAGTGCCCAACAGAAAATCCACAAAAATAAAAAAAAACCTAGCGAATAAAGTCCTAATTAATTATGTTATATGGTTTTCTACACCTCTGACAGTCTCAGTAAAACCCATCCCTTGTCAGTTTTTTTTCACAAAAAGAGGGAATTGCAAACAAAAACGGGAGAATTATACATACAAACTGGGGAATTATGCACAAAAACGGGGGAATTACACACACAAACTGGGGAATTACACACACACAAACGGGGGAACTACACACACAGACGTGGAAATACACACTCAAACTGAGAAATTACACACACAAACGTGGAAATTACACACTCAAACTGAGGAATTACACACACAAACGGGGGAACTACACACACAAATGAGGTAATAACACACAAACGGGGGAATTACACTCACAAACGGTGGAATTACACACACAAGCGAGGTAATAACACACACAAACGGTGGAATTACACAGACAAAAGTAAGAATGACACACAGAAACAGGCGAATGCCTTATTTGAGTAACCCCTCCCTCCGGAAATAATTTCTACAAACCTGGAGAAGGAGACAATGAGTGAGAGAGAATACTACTATAAGGGACTGGGGGGTATGTCGCTGTGTCTTTTGTGTGTATACTCTTGTGTATGACTGCGGCGTAGTGGTTAAGTAATTACTGTTGTGCGTAAGAGGTTCAATCGTTGATGCATGATTGCAATTGCATTTTTCGATGATCCTTGGAGATTTTCGTTGAAGCTAATGGGTTAAATGATGTAAGTGATACTATTTATCAGGCAGTATGCCGTTTCATTAAGACGGGTCGATTCTTCTTCTTTCCTTCCTCTTTTACCCTTTACGGTTGTCGAGGGAGATACAATGTTCTTGTTCTCGCTTTTCTGGTAGCTTCAGATAATTTTATTTCGTGTTCGTGTAATGTCTCTTTGATGTTGTCGATCTAGCGTACTCTAGGTCTACACTTGGCTCTTCTTTCTGATTCTCCTCTCTTCATATATGCTTTATAAACTAATGAATCACACAGCATTCTTTCCAGATGACCAAACCATTGTAACTGTTGGTTTAGTATGTATTGTAGAATTGATATGACACCCACTCTTTCTCTTATGACATCGTTTCTAATTCTGTGTCTTCTGGTCACTCATGTGGCTTTTCTCAGACATCTCATCTCTGTTGTAACCAGTTGTCTCTTATGTTTTGTTGTTAAGGACCATGTTTGATATTGGTAGCCCAGGGTTGGAATGAAGATACTTTGGATAAATTGTTTTTTTGTTGACATTTGTAGCATTTTGTGTTGCAATAAATGGGATAATTGACCCAGTATATGATTCGCTTTGCTACAACGAATGTCTATTTCGGTGTCCATCTTTCCATCTGAAGAGAATGTTACGCCTAAGTATTTGAAGGTGCTGGTTTGCTTAATGACTTGATTTTCCACTGATATATTGAGATTGTGTGTATCCCTTCCTATTGCCATGGTTTCTGTTTTATCTATAATTATCTTCATGTTGTTCTTCTTGCACTCAATGTCCATGGATGTTGGATGACGTTGAAGTTCAGTTTCTTCACTTGCTATTATAGCCTGATCGTCGGCAAAAAAGTAGTTCTTTGGTATTTTAATTTTGCATCTTGGGTCGATTAAACGGGTTGATTACGTATGGGAAACTTGCATTCAATTACGTCAATCCTTTATGCCTTTTTGAATTTGTTTCTTTCTTTTCCTAGTAGGGACTTGAATAATTAGTCAAGCAAAATGAATTAAACAGGTTACTAAAACACTTACCTTGCCTATTGATAAAAATATATTTAAAAAAGTATATATAAAAAACATACAATAAAACTAAACAGGACAATTCTCCACGTATCGGCTCAAATTGAACCTTTTTCAAGAGACAAACAACAGAAAACAACAAAATAAAAAACAAATTAGATGACTAGATTTCATCAAGCCCCGTCTCCATAGCCAAAGGAGACTATGGAGACTATTAGGCTATGGAGACAGGGCTTGATGAAATCTAAAAAAAAGCAAAACTAACCAAAAAAGCAAAACTTTAAGAATACTAATACAATATACTAACACAATAAGGAAAATTGCTTAAATGGTAAAAAGTCACACAGAGGATATGCAGAAATCTGTAGTGAAGAGAATGAAAACTTTTGTAATGTTTCAAATATTTTCAGGAACCAAACTTCTATGCAAAATATTGGAACTATGTTCCTAATACTTTTGTAATTATCCCACTTTTTCATTTTCTCATGTGGCTAATGTTGAAATAACGATCTTCAAATCGGTGCGTTTAGAGAAACGTATCATTGACAAACGTGTTTGATTTTTTTAATAAAGTATTCACTAACAATTTACTAATGTAGTGTACATATTTTTATCAATGAAATATATCAATATTTTGTGTGACCAAATGTTAAATGTTTATTAGAGGTGTCGGTAAAAAGTCACACTGCTAGTAAGGTAGCTGTGACATCTGTCCCACCCCTCTCCCCCCCCCCCGAGAAAGATTTTTAGATTTTCCTTCTTTTGCTTTTCCTCGCAGGGAAACTAGGCAACACGACCAGATATGCTTTCAATTGTGAACAACTGAGGTTATTTTATTATAGAAAAATGAGTTCAAACTTTTTGCCTTACAGGCTGTGATTTTTTACACTGCACTGGGGCAAAATAAAAATCACATTTTCATTTCTGATAAATTTCATTAAATTTTTTCACGTTCATAAAATGTTTGTTTATTTTGAGAAATCGATGAGTTATCAAATGAGGGGAAAATAAAAATATCTTGAAAGGTATAGTAGGTATAAATGAAAATATAAAAATTGAGACTTCAAACCCCATTTTCCTATTTACCGGACACGGAGGCAACCAAGATCAATAAATTGTTACCATCGAGGACGGATATTACGGGCAAATGGCGCAACTGAAACGACAACACAACGCATTTCCATTTTCTGGATTACATCCTTCTGGGCCATTGTCCTACTAGATCCGTAGCCGTTGCGATGAATCACTGTTAACTTATGGCATCTCAGAGAAAAGACGAATACTTCAGATATAATCATCAGAAAACTTCAGATATAATCATCAGAAAACTTCAGATATAATCATCAGAATACTTCAGATATAATCATCAGAAAACTTCAGATATAATCATCAGAAAACTTCAGATATAATCATCAGAAAACTTCAGATATAATCATCAGAAAACTTCAGATATAATCATCAGAAAACTTCAGATATAATATCCAGAAAACTTCAGATATAATCATCAGAAAACTTCAGATATAATCATCAGAAAACTTCAGATATAATCATCAGAATACTTCAGATATAATCATCAGAAAACTTCAGATATAATCATCAGAAAACTTCAGATATAATCATCAGAAAACTTCAGATATAATCATCAGAAAACTTCAGATATAATCATCAGAAAACTTCTCTTTGCAGATGATGCTGCACTAGTAGCACACAGTGAGTCCACCTTGCAGTCCCATATTGACAACATGTCAAAGGCCTGTGAGCTGTTCTCTATGACAATAAGCATCACTAAAACTATGGTAATGAGTCAAAGATCTATAATAGCAACAAACATCACCGTAAATAATACTTATATAAAGGAAGTTCAATATTATTGTCACCTGGGGATCCCCAATTTCACCCACCCTTTCCCTAGATAATTTAATAAACGCACGAATAAGGAAAGCGGTTGCTGTTTTTGGCGGACTGTCAAAATGAGCTTGGAAAAACCGAAAACTAAAATTAAAAACAAAGATACATATTTATCAAACACATTTATATTACTATTTTGATCTTCTATCTCTGCACGCCTCGATTACGACTTTAATCCTTGTATCTCTGCACGCCTCGATTACTACTTTAATCCTTGTATCTCTGCACGCCTCGATTACGACTTTAATCGTTCTATCTCTGCAAGTATCGATTACTACTTTAATCCTTGTATCTCTGCACGCCTCGATTACTACTTTAATCCTTCTTATTCTGCACGCCTCGATTACTACTTTAATCCTTGTATCTCTGCACGCCTCGATTACTACTTTAATCCTTCTATCTCTGCACGTATTGATTACTACTATTAATCCTTCTATTTCTGCACTCCTCGATTATAATTTAATCCTTCTATCTCTGCACCTCTTGATTATTATTTAATCCTTCTATCGCACTTGCATAGACCCTTACAATTTCAAAACCTTTGACGAAACACTAGTCACATTCTATGAAGGTCGTCTGTCGCAACACGATAAATTACATCAGATATCTGTCACAGCGGAGGAGGAACATTTTAAATGTAGAATTATCATTGTGTTATAATTAAGTATTTAAAATATTTTTAGCACCCCTACCCTCGCCCGTCTGTGATTTATGTTCGTGTATGTGTATGTATTCATACAAGGTTGCATTTATGCCGTGCAGTTGCGCAATAATACAACAACTATGAGCGAATGAATACCAAACAGTAAATTGGGTGTTGCACTATTTTGACTGGCAAAAATATTCAATATTTGGACGCAAAAAAAAACGTTTTTTATCTCAATGCAAATAAAAATAAAAACGTGTTTTATCTCAATGCTCAAGTATATATATTTTTTTGTATTCTCAAGGCATACCAGAAAGAGAGACATGGACTTAGATACATCATCTGTAAGAAGTGGGTTTTTTTTTTGGGGGGGGGGGTGTTGGGTGAATTACCTGAAACACAAAACAAACAAAAAATGTAATTCATCAAATTTCACTTATTTGTTTAGTTCGCTGATATCTCCAGGAACTACACCCCATTTTTCAGTGGTTTTGAATAGAGCTATTGTATCCTTTTTTACACGTTGGTAGATCTTTGCAGATATGTATTCCATACATGGGATAGTGCAACCCTTAGAGGTGTACTGTGCTCTGTGAAGAAATCTCGTGCTCTGGGTAAAAGTGTGCAACGCTCTGTGAAGAAATCTCGTGCTCTGGGTAAAAGTGTGCAACGCTCTGTGAAGAAATCTCGTACTCTGGGTAAAAGTGTGCAACGCTCTGTGAAGAAATCTCGTGCACTGGGTAAAAGTGTGCAACGCTCTGTGAATTAATGTACTACTCTGGGTAAAGTATATTTTTATAGATAAGGTTATGTAGAGATTTCATCAGAAGAAAACCTCGCTGTGCAGGCATGTAATTTTCTATGTATTTTCATCCAGCTTGGTCTGATGAACCACCGATGAGAACTTCAGAATATCCGCATCTAGTCAATTTTGGCGTAATAAGTCCAAAGTTACGTAATTAAAATCTGACTTTGAGTGTGGGATCCCGTTATGGCTGATATAACGAAACAGTTATGAATATGTGCCATGTCCTAAGATTGAGGTTCAAAATTATAAGTAAATTAAAAAAATAGAATCAGTGGTGACACAAGTCCGTGTGTTTCCGGTGCCTGAAAGTGGAACAAGGAATGGCAACAATGCGGCATAGGCGACTAAGGAGGTTTTTGAAGGGTGGAGTTGGCTGTTCTATCGCAAAGAGGTTTAAAGTGTTCCGAAACCATGCTAAAGTTGGATATGTCTGGTTTTAAGGCGAATATATATATATATATATATATATATAAAGAAAATCTGTAAACTATGAACTAATTTATGTTCTCTGAACTATATCCTGCCAATATGCAGGAGTTTGAGGACGAGGCAGAAGTGAGACAAAATGCTAACGAAGACACTACTGCTTGTCCAGTTAGTGATCCCACAGAATGTCCAGATGGTGGGTTATTTCACGTTCAGATTGGAAATCCACATAAAATTCAGATGATGGCCCAAATTCACCTATACATGGTGACTTATTTCGAGTCCCAATGGTTGTTATATTTCACACCCCGAGGTGGATTTGCTCACGATCTTTGGTAACCCAATTAACAGGAAGATTCACTGCAGGTCTGATAATTTAACAGAAATACTATAAGAAGTGGAAAAATTCATGATTGTTTACATTTTCTGTTGAAAGGTCTTGTAGTACAGTCAAAGGACACGGTCTAAGTAAACTAAGAAACTGCATAACAAGGGTACTTTTCACAAGTAAAAACGAATAATGCGCAACCATACTCTATTCAATGATACACGTCCTGCGTGCTGATCTCGCACATCGTTAATCGTTTGGCTGATGCTGCTAATCAGTGGTAACTTCGTATATTTTGCATCGACAGTCAATGACAAGCACGGAGAAAGTCTCATCAGTCAAGATAAGTTACGCTGTTTAATATATCTTCTTCATCGTTCATTCTCAAACTCCCGCTGGATCTCGCTTGTTAACAGGACCAAAGATTTCCAACAGATCTTAATCCAGATATTGGAAATTCGGTGTCTTAACGTTTTATTAGCGTCAGTGGTCAGACACATCCGTCTTCAGTGGGGTTTAGTATATTCGTACATGACTATTCTGTAGAAAGACATTGCTGAACTTGCTTCTCAAAAATTTCATGAGTTAGCAGATTGAAGGCATGAAGTCCACATTGGCTGTATCATAGCGGATATCATACATTTCGTAGTTATTATTCCCCAAATAATAACAATTACAACTAGCATCAGACCATGTGGCAATTAAATAAAAAGATCCGTCGATCAGTGGCGTAGCGAGGGGGGTGCGGAGGTGCGGACCGCCCCGGGCGGCATCATCGGGAGGGCGGCAAATTTATTTTCGTCCAGTCTTTCACAATCACTGACATAGTTTTTTAATGTCAGAAGGGCGGAAATTTATGATTCCGCCCCGGGCGCCATTGACCAATGCTACGCCACTGCCGTCGATATTGAATGTGTGGATTATTGGCGCATATAAAGCGGCGACACTTCGCTGTCCCCTACTTCTTCTTTTCCTCTTTTTCTTCCTCCTTCTCTCTTTCCTGTCATTTTTTCACTCCCTCTCACCCTTTCTCAATCCCTCTCTTTATTTCTTCATATTCATTTCTCCCGCTTTCTTTCTTTCTATTTCTTTCCATCTCATCTTCTATCGCCCTATTTCTAGATATAACCTCTCTCTCTCTCTCTCTCTCTCTCTCTCTCTCTCTCTCTTCCCCTCTGACGAATAATGACACTTATAAACGTAGAATTTATATATATATAGATATATGGAAAAAAAATCATAGTTTAAATGAAACTAAAACATGACAAGAAATGTACTCTTTGGTGATACACTACAGCCGACCTTCATCGTTCAAAATCTTCAATAATAGCAAAAAATTGATCTTGCCAATACGATACACATTTTGTACTACTACACGTGAATATGACATTCATCACTAAATGTTTATTTCAGAGAGAAGCAGTTTCAAGCTACCACCCAAATTTATCTGTGTCAATTAGGTATAACGATTTTGTTTAAAAAATTTCGATCTTTACTTTAGTAGAAATGTCAAATGTATATAATGAATGTCATTAATATACGTTTACTATACTTTTTGTTGTTATTGTTACAACAAATTTACCTTTAAGCGATATCGAATGGGTTTTTTTCTTTAAAATGCTGCGCAAGGAATTTAACCATCTGCACGCAAACTGTAGAACTGTGAATCTTCAAGAAGGTCATAAAATAAATCCATAATGTAATCTGTAGGTGTAATTTTGTTCATTCTCAACCCGTCTTTTTATTCGGATAAAAATTTAAAGAAAATGAGAGGGAGATTAGGTAATAATAGAGGGAGATTAGGTTGTGTTTTTTTTCTACTACAGTATATTACATAGTATACAGTACATTAGGGAGACTGCGTAGCGCAGTGTTTAGCGCGATGCCTTAGCATATAAGTGGTCCCGGGTCGACCCAGCCTTAACTGGGCACCGGATTATTCCGGGAAGTAAAAACAACGAGAGAAAGAGAGAGAGAGAGAGAGGAGATGGCTTCCGGCCTGACATAGTAGAGTCATTGAAATGTGAGATGGCTAACATCTCCCACCCCTACGACGTTAATAAATGCTATAGGCTTATTTTACTTTATATTACATAGTATATTAAACAAAAAACGGATTTGTTGGGCCATTGGCGCAAACGAAGCCATTTAGTCAAACTGTCCAATATCTTTCACTGGGTATTCCCCTTGATCTTTTCCCTTCTATCTTTCCTGTTGTCATTATATTCTCAATTCCTCCTCTTCTCATTATGTGCTCAATAAATGTTGACTGATTTTACTTATATTATCAAGAATGTATCTTTTCACATCCATTCTTATAAGACATTTTTCATTAGTAATCTTTGCTGTCCAGGAATGCGTAACATTCTTCGAATAAACCACATTTCTGCTGCCTCCAATAATTTTTGTGATGCCTTATTTATTGTCCATGCTTCACTTCCATAGAGTAGCACTGGTTCAATGTAGCATTTTAGGACACGTTTTCTAGTATCCATTTGAACTTTTTGCATAGGATATTTTTCATTTTATGGAATCCTGCATTTGCTTGTCCTATTCTGCTTTTAATTTCGGCCTTGCATTTACCATCTGAAGTTATTAACAAATGGGGGTCCGCCCATTTTGGCATGCCATTATTTACATTTAGCCGTTTCGTTAATGTTTTATTACACATACCACAGATAGTATTACATAATTATTATAATTGATATATAAATTACTTATATGTATATATATATATATATATATATATATATATATATATATATATATATATATATATATATACTTTTTCATAAAATTTATCAGGTACCTGTCTGTTTCGCGGTGTGCTACGTTCATGTGCAAGCTTTTACAAGTTTTCATACAAGCAGCAAAACATAGTACTCATAGCACTAGTCCAGATATGTACTAAACATAGTTACCACTCAGAATTTTAAAGATTCTAATGAGAACCACGGTGAACTGTATAATCGCTTCAATTTCAAATAGGGACTATGATGGTTTGCAGGCGTCTTACAATATCTCATTACTCATATTGAATTCAGAAAAGTCTCATACTATCGGGGAACAACTGATTGTACTAGACGATGAAGAGGTTTTAAAAATCAGTTCTACACAAGCTTGCATACTCACAAGAATTCCTTTGAACAACAACACAGTTCAAAGACGTATTGATGAAATTAGTCATGGCATTGAAAGCTTCTTGTGTAGTTACCTGAAAACGAACCATTTCTCAATTCTACTGGACGAGTCAACGTTGCCTGGTAATTAAGTATTATTATTGGCATATCTTCATTTCGCTAAGGACCAAGAAATGCATGAAAGACTACTCGTGCAAGAACTTCGACAACAGACTCCAATGGCGAATTAATATGTATTCAATTTGTTGAAAGAATATTTGATTGAAAAAGTGATCCCTTTATCAAATATAGTATCGGGAGCAGCAGATGGAACACCATCAATATTTAGGCCATATCTCGGTTCTTTAAGCAGTTAAAACAAAATGTACCATTGATGTTTGTAAAACGCTGTGTCATTCATGGACAACATTTATTAACCAAAAATCTAAGTGCCAGATTGCATCAATCTCTTCAAATCGTCATAAACGCAGTAACCAAGGTTCAAAGCAGCGAGTTGAATTCTACATTTTTTGCGCAGTTCTGTGAAGAAAATAACGAAGACTTTCATCCATTACTCTTTCGCAATAATGTGCGCTTGTTCTCAAAAGGATTATATTTGACAAGATTACTTCACGTTGTGAGACCGTTCTAAAGTATTTGGATGCCAAGAATGTCACTTTGAAGGAAAATGTTACTAAATTTAATGAGTTTAATTTGCGGTTATAATGGGACAGTTTTAATTTAATTAAAAAAATGGAATCTATCATTGCAGCTTTTCTTGATATAATAAATCTCATGAAGCAAAAAATTGGACGGCGCGAATCTTTCCAATTTCCCAACTTGTCACTGACAAACACGAAGGATGATGATATGTTGGTCTACGTTCAACATTTAAATTTCCTTCACACAGACTTTACAACCGGGTTTTATGATGTTTTGCCTATGGAAATACCACAGCGAATTATCATTCCATACAGTGACATTGAATAATCGGATTATCATATTACAAGAAGAAATGATCCGAAAGTAAAACTTAGGGTGCAGATCAGAAATGGTGTTAGCAGTTCTGGCTTCTGAAAGATATACTAGTTGTTTAGTTCACATAATGGATTATTGTTAAAAAAAATGTTGATCGTTTTTCCATCTACATATCGCGTGGAAAGGGGCTTTATCGCGGTTGCCATTATTCTTACAATAAAAAGAAATCAAATGCAAATTATTGGAGCTGGATATTTAAGTCTATACCTCACTAATGTGAGGACTATTTTATATATTAAAATTTTAATTCTTATATATGCAATCCATTACGCATTTAAAGTCAAATCTCTACGCCCGCCGAAAACGGATGTGTCGGGCAATTGGCGCAAATAAAACGGCGACACAACGCATTTCCATTCTCTGGACTGCATCCTGCTGGAGATCTAGTAGTACTGCTACAGGAGAGATCCAGCAGAAGTTTGAGAAATGAACGCTGAAGAAGAAGAAATCTCTACGCATTTGAAGAAAATTCTCTATGCATTTTGATCCACCATTTTTAAAAAATTTACATCGCATAAATTCAATTAGTTTTTCAGAGCAGACAAAAGAAGAAACCGAAGGAGACGTTTTCTAAAACTGGCAAATACACAAGTAAAAACAAAAACAACAGTGGTAAATAAATCTTGCAAATAGACATTGTGGGTTTCAGTGGTGTATTTGTTAACTGTTTGATTTGTGGTCCAGAGGTCGAGGGTTCAAATGTTCCTGGGGATTTACTGGGGGCTTAGCGCTACGGAATTACGTGATATGAGTGGTACTCTCAACACGTGCCGTGTCGCTTCGCTGAAAGGGACATTAAATATGGATTGCCACTTCAGTGAGAGGGACTGAATACATATATTGGGTAACACGACTACAATGAAATCAATTCTCTACACATTTTCAACCTTTCTACTTATCAAACGTCGCCCGTTTGTTGCCAATGCCGAAAAGGGAGAAAAGAATAGCAACACTGTCACTGTTTACCTTCCACGCATGTCGTAAAAGGCGACTAAGGAGCTTATGGGATGGAGTTGGCTGTCCCATCCCATATAGGGTAAGTGACCCAAAGACATGCTGAAGTCGGATGTGTCAGGCCGAAAGGCGCAGATATCGCAGCAGTGCTGTAAACCATGACACAACGCATTCCGTTCTCCGGACTACATCCTGCTAATCTGCAGGAGTTTGAGAACGGACGCAGAAGAAGAAGAAGAAGAAGAAGAAGAAACCTTGCACAAAAAATAAAAAAATAACAGCTTGTAGCATGTAAACACTGGTCTCTGGTATAACTAAAAATAAATCAGACAACTATGTCTATGCCATACAAACAGTAACAACAGACACATTAGGCATTATGGCGTCATCTCATCTACACGCAGAACAACAAGCGGACGTCAAACCATCAGACATTGCGTCAAGCTGTATCCCAACATTGACAGAAATCTGTTCAACACGTCAATACTGGAATTCATAACGACGACGCTTTTATGACAAGGATTCTTCTGTCCTCGGGGTGACTTTCCTGACATTTAGACGGGTTGATCTATTTTTGTGAATGTGAAAGAAAACCCAACTTCAGTAGTGTTCGTTTAAGCTGTGTTAATGAATGCTTTCACTAGTGACAGGGTAGCTGATTTGTAGGTAGAAAATGCGAAATAAGGCTGAAGTCAATATTGTAGAGAGAAAGAAAGAGGAACATAGGTAAATATAGGAGGCAGAGGGGTAATAGGATTACAGGAAAACGGAGCTTTGATAGAGCTCGGCAGGCACGGTGGATGGAGCTACATACAATTAAATGATACTTGTATAACTAAATTTATTTGTTGCATAATACAATGTTGCAAAGTGATAGTTTGTTGCTGCAAGTTATAATGTTGCAAAGTGATAGTTTGTTGCTGCAAGTTATAATGTTGTAAAGTGATAGTTTGTTGCTGCAAGTTATAATGTTGCAAAGTGAGAACTTGTTGCTGCAAGTTATAATTTTTTGCACACGGCTTTTACCTGTATGTAGATCAGTAGGATATAGTTACCTGTATGTAAATTGATAAGATATAGTTTTTATCTGTACGTAGATTAGAAAGATATAGTTTTTATCTGTACGTAGATTAGAAAGATATAGTTTTTATCTGTACGTAGATTAGAAAGATATAATTTTTATCTGTACGTAGATTAGAAAGATATAGTTTTTATCTGTACATAGAATAGAAAGATATAGTTTTTATCTGTATGTAGATTAAAAAGATATAGTTTTTATCTGTACATAGATTAGAAAGATATAGTTTTTATCTGTATGTAGATTAAAAAGATATAGTTTTTATCTGTACGTAGATTAGAAAGATATAGTTTTTATCTGTATGTAGATTAAAAAGATATAGTTTTTATCTGTACATAGATTAGAAAGATATAGTTTTTATCTGTATGTAGATTAAAAAGATATAGTTTTTATCTGTACGTAGATTAGAAAGATATAGTTTTTATCTGTATGTAGATTAAAAAGATACAGTTTTTACATTTTATGTAGATTATTAGGATATAGTTTGTATCTGTATGTAGATTGGAAGGATATAGTTTGTATCTATATGTAGATTAGAAGGATATAGTTTGTATATGTTTGTACATTATCAGGATACAGTTTGTATCTATATGTAGATAGAAGAATATAGTTTGTAGATTATAAGGATATAGTTTGGAGAACGGAACGTTTTGCATGGTTTCCTATAAGGAAATAATACGGTAAACGGTGTTCGAGTCATCGTCATACCACACGGTTTTCGTTTCGAGCTCAGCTGAATCAATGGTAGACCTGTAGCCGCCTGAGTAGCGTCGTCTTCTCACTTGCTCACGAGCGAGGGCAACTTTCTTCAATCATCCCAGTCCTGAGAAGCAGTGTTACAGGATATGAACTTCCTTGTGTCTGGGAGCACCACAGAAGTAAATTTTAATTTATAGTCGTGAAGAACGGTGAACTCGAAACACCGGTCTGTTGGACATCTGGTGTAATGTAACATTACACTATAAGCCCCCTATCCCTCTATGAGCTATGATTTAATATGTGCACCTTACAACGACTCGACACATCCGAGTTCAGATGAAATGTTAGGTAAGTTTGGCTGTCTATTACTTAGGTAGAAATAATGTATAATTAAAACACTTGCAGTGAAACTATGCAATATATGATAATTATTATAATAATTAAACATACAATGGGTAGCTGAAAACTAATGTGGAGCCGGAGGTGTTGAAAGAGTCAAATGTGAAACGGAGCTTAATCAATAATATAAGAAAAGGACAATCTTCATTTGTTGGCTACTTCATGAGACAATGAGTTTGGATGACATAGTCACATCAGACAAGATTAAAGGCAACATAGAGACGGGGCGACAACGTGAGAAAATATTAGACATTTTAACAACCTGGCACGAAAGGAAGACAACAACGATCTTGATACATAATGCCAGAGATAGAGAGCTGTGGAGAGCCATGATCGCCTACGCCAGTCAGCATGACACCTGATGATGATGATGACAATGGGTTAAAAACCGTTTTATATAAAATCATTAAAAGAAACAAGACCTATTGATAGAAATGTCCATTTGTTCTATTGTGCATCGTTCCTACGTAAAACTACTATTTTACACATATTTTGAATTTTTGTAGTATATCTATTTACTTTTACGTAGATAAACTCCACCCCTATCCTTCCCTAGTCGCCTCAGTCGGCAGGAATGCATGAGTGCGCCAGTGTTAATATTAGTTCCCAGTTTCCAACTACGTAAACACAAGACGATATTAATGTTGTAGTAATCGTAATCGTTCATAATTGATCGACAAAGTAAATGTAAGACGATATTAATGTTGTAGTAATCGTAATCGTTCATGATGGATCGACAACACAATAGTACACCAACAAACATAACAGTCATTTGCATTCTCCTACCTGTGTACTATTACATTAATGTATAATCATGGAATCATATGTAGAACATTGCTTTCCAACTGCAGGGCATTAGATATTAGAATGAGCAAAAATAGGTATAAGTGTAACCAAAATAAGTCATAAAACAACCGAACAACGATAATAGTGACAGACGGTGTTTTGACTAAACAGCCTTCATCAGGACAAACAAAGACTACAGTAAACAAATCGTACATAGAGACACATGGTTGTGATAGGAAGGAAAGACAAAAGGAGGGGAAGGGAGTGCGCAGCTAACCCGTTCTGGGCAGTAGAAGCGTGAATCTACAAGGTCCACCGGAGCTTCTCCTTGAATTGTACAGTTATTAATGTGTAAAGGGAAATTGTTTGAAACAGATCGTGGTCAAATAAATATTCTTTACCTGACGGAGTTATCAAAGAAGTCGAGAAGCACATTTTCTTGAATATTTAGTCACAAATAACACATTACATGACATCGGAAAGATAATGTTGATGATCGGCTTTCGAACGGCCAGTAAGTACGAAGGAATTGTCTATAAGACTAGCCCACTATCTAAGAACCGACCTCAGGGTATGCTGTGAAGTGAAACATTTCTACTTATTACATAGCTGATCAAACTGATCCAATTTTTTTCAATATTCACTTTTCGTGTAATTTATGCAAACCGCCAATAAAAAGCACGGATAAATCAACCAATTATTGTGGCCAGATGTATGGTCATAATTATTACTGGAGTAAGATGTGAATTAACCACTCTGCGACGGAGCCACATTACTCCACACATTTTTAAATATGCACCACTTCACATAAAAGACGAATGTATCAAGAAGTATATTTACTCCAAAATCTTTCAGACTTACCTGTGGGTTAATGTGTTCCTTTCTCCTAAATCTCTTGGGGTGGAGCCTGTGCAATCTATGAGATCACAGAACCACTCAGCATGTAATGCACGGTCTCACTGCAGATACAAGATACACAATTAGAATTAAAAATGTCAGGAAGATTTCTCCTTCTGTCTTGTTTATAAGTTAATAACAGTTGCCCACGGACTATACAGTTAAGTGTGATAGCGTATCCTATTCAGGACGTAGCTATCAATCCAGCATTTTATGGATGTAGTGATTTTCTATACAATAAAAATACTTTAGTAGTTTGTCATTTCTTTCTGAACGATCCGGATGCACAATTACCTGTGGCGGGGATCGAACTCATCTGGCCTTCACAGACGCGCTCTGTGCCACTCCGCTACAGAACCGGACAACATTATTATATGTTATGTTATGTTATGTTCATCCAGGGCCATAGGCGGCGCATAGGACAGAAACCGTAGCTTTCCATTTCTGTCTTTGTGTTGCCAGGTCTTTCAATTCTTCCGTGTTGTTTAGGTTCATTGACATGCCTTCTCTATTAATCGTTCTTCGCAGAGTTTCTCTAGGTCTCCCTCTTCTTCTTACACCCGGTGGCACCCAATATAGTGACTGCTGGGGAATTCTTATGCTGTTCATTCTGAGAATATGGCCGGTGTAATTCCAACGCCTTTGTCTAATGAAGTATTATATACAGCACTATATATGTTTAAGAGGACCACTCAGAGAGTAAAGTATTATTCTACTTATACAGTTATCATAGAGATACGCCATTACTAAGCCATATCCAAGCACTTATGTATTATGTATTTTGCATCGTACTTCACTTCCAGTCGTCTCGATTCGTCTTGCCATTGGTTTCAAATGAGGTCCGACAAGACAATGATGGCGACGCTTTGCACAACTCTTCCTCACTTTAATCAAAATCCCCAGTGCAAGTCATTTTCACATTCACGAGAAAGCCTTTGAAATAGACCACGATAAATGGGAAGAACTTGCACAAAATAGATCTACATGGCGTTCTAAAATAAAAAAGAGCGCATCATCTTGTGAAAAGAAGAGAAATGCAGCAGCTCAACAGCGGAGAGCAGCTAGAAAGTCAAGGATAGACCTAGATCCGTCTACAGTCGTTATTCCATGTCCAAACTGTCCAAGGACATTTACAGCTCGAATAGGGCTCATTAGCCATCTACGAACTCATAATCAAGGACATAACTAAAATTGAATTTTCAAAAGTGGATGTAACAAATGGTCATCATCACTTGTGATGGACGAACAACAACAACAACAACAATGTATTATAAAATTTAGCTCAGACTCATTCAGGTTTTTCCCCAATTCTTCATTGTCTGACATTCTCATCGTCAATATATTTCCAGATATGTCGACTCGTATGGTAACCAGGTCTGGTTTTTTGGAGTTGGGAGATGGGCTGACCAGCGCAAAACAAATCATGAATGTCACTGATGTCTTGTTCTCGTGTCTTACTTCTGGCTGCTATCAAATGAATGTCATTTCAAGTCTTATTTTCATTTCTTACCTCTGGCTGCTATCATGGATAACGAAAAGATGCAGGCCAGAGGACAGTGCAACAATTGTCCTTTTGTTGCAGACTCCTAGTTAGCGGAAAATACTAGATGTACCATCACTGCGGATGCGTCAACTTGTCTGACAGAAGAATGATGAGATAGTTAACCCAGAAGTGGGGACTACGCTCATTGTAGAACGTGGTGACCCTGTGATAATGCAGCACTGGAATGCCACCATTTGGGGACAAGATGCATCCTTGAATCCCCACTCCCAACCCATCCATACCTGTAATACAACCTTATATGTGTCCGGGATTGATAGCGCTTACACAAATGAGGAGACCATGAACTTCTGCCTGCCAGGTCGTAGCATGATCATCTCTAATATGAAGACCTGTGTACAGAAAGGGTAAACATCACATGAAAGGCCGATTTTGATTATTGCCGTGCGTTTCGTTTGTCGGCTCTTGTTGTTTTTGGCATGCCACTTCAAGTATATTAATAGTGACTAGCAAAAAGCACTACAATAATTAAAACGTAACGAGTGAATTCTTGTAAACTTTCTGTACGGAGGTCTTCTTGATAGCAGCAGTCTCGGCTATGGGCATTCAAAAGCTCACAGCTAAATGGATTATTTTATCATTATTCGGATATACCACTCTTGCTTCAAACGGCGCACCAAGTATCACTAATATATCATCAACTACCACCAATAGCTCACCAAGTATCACTAATATCTCATCAACTACCACCAATAGCTCAATAGAAGGTGGTACTGCTAGTAGAACATAATGGAAAATAATACTCACGTGTAAGACAGGTAATGAAGTCCTACTGAATGACGTTTGTGGTTTTTTATG
This sequence comes from Meghimatium bilineatum, assembly GCA_034231615.1. NCBI lineage: Eukaryota > Metazoa > Mollusca > Gastropoda > Stylommatophora > Philomycidae > Meghimatium > Meghimatium bilineatum. The sequence continues at coordinate 58,463,371 of CM067304.1, forward strand.
TTTGTATGTTATGTCCGTATCTTGAAAAAGGCCTATTGGTCCGAAAAGTCGACATTGTCCTGTGTATTGTCATCTGTAGATTATATTCTGTGTTTTGTTTTGTTATATGTACCATATTTACATCCGTTAGTGATAGTGTGTAGTGTTTTAGTCGTCATTCAGTAGGACTTCATTACCTGTCTTACACGTGAGTATTATTCACCAATAGCTCACCAAGTATCACTCATATCTCATCAACTACCACCAATAGCTCACCAAGTATCACTAATATCTCATCAGCTAGCATGTGTACTTCATAATTATGATAAATAGTTTAAGGTGGTGACTTTACCGCCCCCCCCCTTTCTTTTGACAAGATCCCAGTACCACCAACTGTTATATTTTCTTCGCGATTCACCAACCAGGCATTGTGGCTCTGGGGGTGTATGTTCCCCTTTGAGAACCAAGTAGACACTAGCCGTTAGGTTCAATCAAGGACATCTAGATATAAGTAAGGACTAACTACAGAAATCATCACGTAACAGTAGCAGGCGACTGTGCACCTATTTGTGGGATTTACTTTATTGTACTAATCTAATTCTATATGTTATTTGAAAATTCATGGGCGAGTCTTGCGAAAGACAGATCCGACCGGGCGTCATAGAATCAAGAGTAGTGCAGCAGCTGCAGAGAGCCCCAGACAACATTATTATACAACAAAATAAACACGCTAGAAGAATATCAAAAGCTGCTTAATGTTCTACAGAATCTTCGTACACATGCACGGAGTGTGGTAGAAAATTCCAGGCACAAATATGATTCATTAGTCACAGTCTGGCACAACGCAGAAATCATCATCTTCACGATCATCACAGTTTAGCTGAATGGTCATCGTCGACTACGACGGACTAACAATAACATATTGAGCATTATTGATGAAAACGTGCAGTCAAACTTGGAAACAAGTCTTTGAATAATTTAGACCAGCATAGCAACAAAATGTACGAGTCTCGAATATACTATTTACAACTGCCTGCAACTGTGACGTGCAAAACTCGTTAGTTTGTCTTACTTATTTCTAGATCTCCGTGGTTCAACTCAGCAATTGGTTTTGTTGCTGGTGATTTGATTTTTTAGGCAATTGCTTTTCAAAATAAGAAGTACTCTTAGCGATCAAACAAATCCACAGTTAAACTAAATGGAAAGAAAACGAATGTCTTGGCAATCTAGCCAAATTATGTGCAAGAAATAGTGAGCATGGTATATCTTAGTGTACTATAAGCTCTTGTTAATCGTACTAAACTAGAATTGATTTTGACGGTGAACGATCCTGGATTTGTACTCAAAACCGTCAATGGCAAGAACAAAAAAAAAAAAAAAAAAACCTCGAGACCGATTCACAGCCTGTATTTGTCCTAACCTGTGACATAGTTAAATGAATGATATAAATTGGAAGAATCTAGGAATTATTAACAAATCAGATTGCCAACAGACAGGATTTGACTTAGTACGTTCAGCAGTGACCGTGGACGTATGTAAGATCTTTCGTCCTATTTGAGTTTTCTAAAACGACTCATTTGAGATTTCCCTTGAGTTTCATTTGCTATCGATCACAAAGCAGTACAGCGTGCATATGTCACGGTCAAGGTGTCGAGTTCAATCTCTACCACAAGCTAATTGTGCATTTTGACCGTTCAGAAAGCAATGGCATACTACTGTGTGTATTTATATTGCCTAGAAAACCACTACAGCTAAAAATTGATGTAATGATGGTTACTTCCTGAATAGGATACACTACCAATCTTTTTTTTTTAAATTGACACAAGTATAAAGTGACTAATGAAAAAAATTACAAAATTAAAATTATTTATTCTTGATGATCGGTTTTTTCAGTCAACAAGTCATATATGCCTAATGTTATGATGGTCAAACTATGGACCGAGCGGACATAATCATTGCTCTTTTTGAGTCCGCACGATAGAGGATTTTAAGATGAATGAGTATGATTCAATATCGAGAATGCATGAATTGGGAGTGGAGATGGGCGTGGCCCGTAGAGACCACATGACAAAGATTTCAAAAATAGCTTTGAACCAAACATTTATATTTACAGACGACAGTTCGTAAGTTTTAATGAATATAAAAATTATATGCTATAATACTTGATGGAAACGAAATATGATAGAAACTTGTCATTCACCTCTGCGAACACAAGCTATGCAATAAAACACGTCTGAAGCAGTTGTCATTAGAAATAACATGAGAGGGTTACTATGAACGTAGGTATTATACCAGTGGAGGGAGACCAGAAAGATTAGTGCTTGAAAATTTACTGTTATCGATAGTGTTTCACGGTCAATACCATTTTATTTCCTACTGAAAGTATATCCATGTCAACCACACTGAATCTGTGCAAGTAGCTGTGAGGAATTTTGATAACAATCAGAAAGGGGGTCAAACACTTATTTTACTTCTTGTTTGTGGACAAGGAACTAAGCACCAGACACTGTAAGTGATCACGAGATCCGTTACGATGTCCGAGATGGTCTGAAAGATTTAAAAATGTTATGATGACCGAGATGGTCTGAAAGATTTGAAAATGGCGCCGGAAAAGGTGTATTTTTTGTTTACACTAGTCTATCAGTTTCAGTCCGGTGCCTTCCACTTTTTAACCACGCTGTTGACTTCTGTTATCTATGACTATTTTTCTGGTTTTTTGTGTGCACATTTTCATCCTTTCAAGTTATGTTAAGATGTCAGCGTGAATAGTGTATTGTTTAACTGGTTGTGTTATATGTTATGTTCTAGATCATCATCATCAAGTGGCGTCTCCGCAACGAACGTTGTCTGCAACCGACCTCCAAGATCGACTGTCTCTTGTTTTGGTGCGCACTCTGCTAGACCTGACCATCATGTCCATCATGTGATGTAATTATTCCACTTATATCTCCGTCTACCTCTTGCTCGCCTTCCTTTGAGTTTACCCTCAAGTAGGATCTTCAACAAGGTGTCGTGTCTTTTAATGTTTCCAAAATATTTTATTTGCCTGATCTTTATTTCTCTTAATAATTCATTCTTCATATTAAGTGTTTTTAGAACCTCAGTGTTTGTTTTCATCTCTTTTAATGATGTTCTCCCTATGCTTCTATATACCCACATCTCAAAGGCGTCAATTCTGTCTTGTAATTATTTGTTCAGTGTCCACGTTTCTGAGACGTACATTAATATAGAATAGATGTATCATTTTTATAATTCACACATGTAACTTTTTTGTAATTTGTTTAGATATTACTATTTTCCTCATGTCATTGAAGGCACTTTTAGCCATTCCTATTCTCCATTTAATTTCTGTTTCACATCTGGCGTCATTTGTGACTATATGTCCAAGTTATTGCTAATATTTTACTTATTGTAGTTTCTCTCCATGTATCTTTATGTCTAGCTCTTGTTCTTCTGTGTCTTTGCTGATTATCGTGGTTTTCTTGCATGTGGATATTTATATCCAGTCCATATTCTTTACTTTATTTATTCACTTGATCTATTAATCTTTGTAGTTCATTTTGACTTTCTGCTAAAAGAACAGTGCTACCTGCATATCTCAGGCTGTTTATTATTTTCCCATTGATTTTGAGTCATAACATTTGTAGAGGCCTTTAGATCGAAATGTCGATATTTGTGTGCCATCACTAAAGAGTGCTGTGGGGCCCCAAAGGATAGCAAAGAAAAGCAACACCGTTTACCTTATAACCTCGTCGCTGGAGACAACTAAGGAGGTTATGAGATGTAGTTGGCACTCTTATCTCCCATACTAGAGTCAAAGTGACCCAGAAGTATTGCTGAGATCGAATGTATTTGCTGATATTAAAACTACAATCATCCCTCTCTACTTCAAGGATCATTTATCGCGGCCTCAGTACATCGCGGATTTCTAAAAACATATTTACAGTATGTACACTTAAGTTACATCTACGTATGTTACACATACACACACATATCATATTTATATTATTTATACATTATTTTATGTATGTTATTTATACTATTAATATTTTAGTTACATGTGTGAAACTATTCTTTAATGTTCCATTGATAACATATGCACTTATATGGTTTCATACACACTTATTGATATTATACATACACAATAAATGTGCGTGTGTTAAAAATGAGAGGATGACACTACTTCGCAGTTTTTCACTAATCGCGGTCGGTTCTGGTCCCTATCAACCGCGATAACTCAGGGATGACTGTATTTCTTTTTTGTCATTATGGCATCATAAAACGTGAATACAATTTTCTTGTTTGTGGACTATGGTATTACAAAAAGTCATAACTTACTTTTCTTTTAGAATATATACATTCTATTATAGAATTTCTTCAACGCCATCTTCTGATGTGTACGATCTTACATTACAGTTATTTAGTAGGATTTAGTTCAGAAAACAAAATTAGGTGTGCGGTAGTTTGAGATCATCAGCAGCAGCTGTGTCTTTCGACCTGATATCTGAATTGTCCTGCTACAGGACTTCAACCAACCCAGCCGTAGCTGCCACCTACGATATACATAACAGGTAACAGTATTACTACTTTGTTTCTTTTATTTCGAGTCCCTTCAACACTTGGTGTTATTATGTCGAGATATACAGAAAACTCCAGCATGAAGGAGACGATGGTATGGGATATAATGTGCGCATATACAAAATGACAGATATGGGGATAATTGATTGTGAGAAAGTATATCTTCACTTTAATGTTACGAAGATCACATGATCAACATCTGACTGTGACTTTAGAAATGCATACTAAGGATGACTGCTGGAACGGAGAGCGGGCATTTTATGGAAATGTCCCGTGATGTTTTCTTGTGACGTATTCTTTCCAGAACGTTGTCTTCCCAATGAACTCCCCGAACCCTTCTCTGTCGTGGGCCATACGGCTTTCTCCTCCTTCCGTGTGCTCTGCCCTCCATTAGTTGTCTTTCTAAACAGTTGTGTCTCTTTATATGACCAAACAAGTGTAGTTTTCTTTCTGCTATTGTGTTTAGTAGCCAACACTCTGGCAACTTCGATGTGTTTATAATATCTGAGTCTCTCTTTTGTTCCTTCCATGATATTCTAAATATCTTTCTATAGCATCACATCTCAACGGCGTTGGTCTTCCTTGCCGCTGTTTTACTTAGAGTCTCATGATAATTGTTTCTAATCAAATATTTCAGTGTATAAAATCATTTTGTCATCTTCACTTTTTCCGTTAACTGTATCTTGTTGTCAATGTGCTTTTGGTGTGTAGCAAAATGGTCGAAATCAAGCGTCTTAAGAATGTCACAAGTATGATAACGATAATATTGTTGACTATGATAATGTTGACTACGGTAATGTTGACTATGATAATGTTGACTATGGTAATGTTGACTACGGTAATGTTGACTATGATAATGTTGACTATGATAATGTTGACTACGGTAATGTTGACTATGATAATGTTGACTACGGTAATGTTGACTATGATAATGTTGACTATGATAATGTTGACTATGATAATGTTGACTATGATAATGTTGACTATGATAATGTTGACTATGATAATGTTGTTGACTATGATAATTTTGACTATGATAATGTTGACTCTGATAATTTTAACTATTATAATGGTAAGTATGATAATGTTGACAATACTATTGTTGAGTTCGATAACGTTGACTACGTTATTGTTGACTATGCTAATGTTGACTTATTTGCGCTTATTTAAAAACATGTTGACATGTGATCTCGTAAAACATACATGACGTTGTGATTGTCATTGGATGTCCATAGGGCAGCTTGAATCTTTACTCCTAGTTTAGGGTGTAAAGAACAGGACCGTTATCATCTTTTCAGGTATGTCATAGGGGGACGTTAGGAACGTTGGGGGATAGATGACAACCTGTCACCTGTTAAAGAATCATTGTAATTGCTTGTGTTGAATCGATTTCTTACTTGAGTCTTAGATCAAATGGCCTCATGGATTACGAAGAGGTGCAGACCCTAGAACATTACACCGTTATCCTTGTAACAGACTCCTAGGTGGCGGAGAATGACTATGTGTGTCATCCTTGCAGGTGGGTCAACAGATCTCTCAGAGGAATGATGAACTGATCGGTCCAGCAGTGTATTCTGCACTCCTGGCAGCACGTAATAATCTTGCAATACTGCCGCACTGAAATGTCTCTGCTTTTTTTGCTAAGTCTTCTAATACAGCAATGCCTTTAAAACAGTAAACCCTTAGAGTTCGGGTGTCACATCGATTATTCAACTGAAGATGACCTGTGCTTTTGTTATAAAAGCTAACGGCTGTCAAGATATATGTCCTCACAGCTAAAATGACAATATCTATCTACTCAACAGCTGACATGTCACGATCTATCAACTCACAGCCAAAATGTCAAGATCTATCAATTCACAGCTTAAACTCAAGATCTATCAACTGATAGCTAAAATGTCTAGATCTAACTACTTATAGCTACAATGACAAAATCTCTCTACTCACAGCTAAAATGTCAAGATTTATCAACTCACAGCTGAAAATTCAACATCTCTAAACTCACAGCTGAAAAGTCAAAATCTCTCTACTCACAGCTAAAATGTCAAGATCTATCAACTCACAGCTGAAAAGTCAAAATCTCTCTACTCACAGCTAAAATTATTACTTCATATACATCCCCTTCAATGGGCAATGATCTATGAAAATGCTTCCATGTTGTACAGTATAACTCAAATCATATGAGCGTGAGCTCAGTGGTTTATACACGTGCTTCCTAGTCTGGAGAATCGCAATTCAATTTCTATAAGCATTTTTAAAATTTTGAAAATCATCAGCAGCTTTTACAAAACCCAGTACAGTGAAATAAGTGCCAGGTCTCACGGTGAAGTAAAAGTCCGCGATGCGGATCATATCATTGCTAGGTGTCCTGTTGGTCAATGCACAATACGGACAACATCGAATATCTTAATACTCATTAAAAGCAGTTAACAAATGAAGTTTACCTTTTTTCTATGCCTCAAAACAGTACATGTATTCCACGGAATTAAGAATTTCACTCAACAAAATTATCACATAACTGTTACAGGTTAACAGGTATATCAGATCTTTGAGCACCTGGGTTCTGGCAGATCGTGAAGGTCTAGACTTTATCTACCTAGACTGATGCATCTCCATCACCTGTTTCAGGTGTGCCTGCATCGTATTGCTCATGATAAGGAAAAAAAACGCAGGTAGACATTTTCAAAAACTCCAAAGATACATACGGTACATGAAAACCACTCTTGAAAGAGAGATACAGAAGGTAGAATCATAAACATACCTTGGCAGCGGCAAAGACAGAGGGAAAATAAGGTTTATGTGTTAAGATAAGAATACCAAAAAAAACGAGAAAATAAACTTGTATTAATTTGGTAAATGTATGAAAATCAAAGGAAATTGATGCAATTAAAACAACTAACAATATTTAAATGATATACATATAATTGTTTAGCTAAGAACATGTATGTGGGTGGGCAAAATACCGCCTGCTAAGCATTTTTACTGAAATGACAGTCAGATTGGGAAAAGTACTATATATAGGGTCGCAAATAGGCCTTCGGTAAAGGAAGAGTTACCTAATAATAAATCATTTCTGAATCTTCAAGAGATTTTTGTGAAATTTAGCCTGTGCAGTTTTAAGGACCTGCCCTGTGTATACATTTCCAGTAGCTCCTTTTCGATTCTTACATTCCAGAAAGCAATGATGTCCTACGATTACATCCCGGTAAAGTTTATGAATTGTCGAAATTTGAAGTAACATTACCCAATCACTGAGCACTTACAGATGTGCTCAATGTTTTTACAACCAAAGACGCAAATGGCCGTCTCTCGACCATCGTAGAGAGGTACACAACTATAATCTCTTTAAAAAGTTGTTTAGTGGTAAAATACACGCTCAGTGATAACTCTCAAACGTTATCAATGTTTCTTGCTTATTTTCTCTTGCACTATCCACTGTAGCTGTCAATGTTTTTTGCTTATTTACTCTTGCACTATCCACTGTAGCTGTCAATGTTTCTTGCTTATTTACTCTTGCACTATCCACTGTAGCTGTCAATGCTTTTTGCTTATTTTCTCTTGCACTATCCACTATAGCTGTCAATGTTTCTTGCTTATTTTTTCATGCACTATCCACTGTAGCTATCAATGTTTCTTGCTTATTTTTTCATGCACTATCCACTGTAGCTATCAATGTTTCTTGCTTATTTTTCATGCACTATCCACTGTAGCTATCAATGTTTCTTGCTTATTTTTTCATGCACTATCCACTGTAGCTATCAATATTTCTTGCTTAATTTCTATTGCACTATCCACTGTAGCTATCAATGTTTCTTGCTTATTTTTTCATGCACTATCCACTGTAGCTATCAATATTTCTTGCTTAATTTCTATTGCACTATCCACTGTAGCTATCAATGTTTCGTGCTTATTTTTTCATGCACTATCCACTGTAGCTATCAATGTTTCTTGCTTATTTTTTCATGCACTATCCACTGTAGCCATCAATGTTTCTTGCTTAATTTCTATTGCACTATCCACTGTAGCTATCAATGTTTCTTGCTTATTTTCTCATGCACTATCCACTGTAGCTATCAATGTTTCTTGCTTATTTTTTCATGCACTATCCACTGTAGTTATCGATGTTTCTTGCTTAGTTTTCTTTGCTTTAATTTTTTTTAATTGAACAATTCTTAATCTTTTTCAAGCAGCACACACTGACGGTACTACATCAATTTAATTTTCAATGTATGGATCCTCTTCTGCGTTTATTCTCAAACTTCTGCATATTAGCAGGACGTATCTGGAGAAAGGAATATATTGTTTTATAACTTTCAGCGTAGCTACTATATTATGTGTCTTTTGGCATAACACATCTGACTTCAGTATGGCTTCTGTATAACTTTAACCCTATATCGGATAGGACAGCTAACCTTACCCCAAAACCTCTTTAGTCGCCTCTTACCACATGCTTGAAAGGTATCAGTGAGGCTATTCTATACTTCCCCTAAGGGCATAGGCAGCACACGAGAAGCCTAAACGATCTAAGTGCGAATTTATCACATTACTTATTTTTCTTCAACCATTCTCAGAATTCACGAGTAGGCTATTTCCTATCCCCAAGTGAAAGCTAGTTTATAGCATTCACACTTGCCGTTAAGAGCAGGGGTGGGAACAATAAGTTTCTGTTCAAGGCCAGATATGACACCTGATTGGTACTGAGACCGTGTTTGTGGATGGTGGTCGTAATGTTATCGATCCATCTCCTTCTTGGTCTTCCTTTGGCTCTGTATCCATCTGATCGTTTGTTATACACTTTCAGTGGTATTTGACATGGGTCCATTACACAAGGTGACCAAACCACTTTATCTGCTGACTTTCTATATATTCCAATACAATGTATTATTCCTAATATTTTCCTGATCTTCTCGTTTCTTACTCTGTCCACAGTTGATTTTCTTCATCACTCATCTCAATGTAATGATTTTTCTCAGCTACGAGCAGTAGTACTATTTTATCCCTTGTTCAATACGATGTTTATTTATACTCAGTGGACACAAATGAAATCTCAGAGACATTCAATGATTTAAAGAAAAGCTTCACGTGTGGTAGGGACAAAGAAGCACAGAAAAGAACAAGAAGCAATTTTTTTAATCTATATTATATTGAGTCATATACAGGGGAATTATTGACTTCTTTGGCTATATACTGTGCTTAAAGTCAATGAAAACACCGAAAAGGACGAACCGGCGAAGATAAGAGACGCCGTGAAATAATTTCACTCAGAACTATTATAGCTTGGCACATCTAAATCCATAACTGGATCTAAAGCAATGGACAAAATTATGCGTTTTCAGGTGCAGACAAGGTAAATGTAACCGCTTTTCACCTGTGTAAAAATATCTCACTTTATTTTCTATTCGCTATTTTGTTCTTTGACCTTGAATTATAAGGTGCACACCTGAGCTAGAATTTAGAAACAATATCAGTTCTATTTACCTTCATAAACAATTACCTGTAAGTATTTGCTTGTTCTCTTATCTAAACTATTACTTGATTTATTATGTGGAGTCGTGATTGTTCAGTTGTTACATCTATGGCGCACTGAAGACGAGCTTAAACAACTACATAGTAAACATCCGCTCACTGGAGGCTTGTTTACCCTATTGATAGAAACACGACACAGTACTACCATAGTGTGCGTCATTATGTGCGTCTATTCAGTTGTCGCCAGCCAATAAACAGAACGATGTGGCCTCTCATAGTGACGACCAATATAGACCAAAATCAGACGTGTGTTTCTGTCGATAGATCATATAAGGTCCCATGTGAGAGGATATTTACTATGTTGTTGTCTCGTCTTCATTCAGTGCCCCGTGTCAGAGCACTGGCGTTGTAGTCATGCAGTCTAGACTTAGATTCTAGTGTTAATGTCTATGAAAAGTGGTTGTATCAAAGAATAGGGAGAACATTAGGGAAAGAGAAGAAAAGTGGATGTATCAAAGAATAGGGAGAACATTAGGAAAAGAGAAGAAAAGTGGATGTATCAAAGAATAGGGAGAACATTAGGGAAAGAGAAGAAAAGTGGATGTATCAAAGAATAGGGAGAACATTAGGGAAAGAGAAGAAAAGTGGATGTATCAAAGAATAGGGAGAACATTAGGAAAAGAGAAGAAAAGTGGATGTATCAAAGAATAGGGAGAACATTAGGAAAAGAGAAGAAAAGTGGATGTATCAAAGAATAGGGAGAACATTAGGGAAAGAGAAGAAAAGTGGATGTATCAAAGAATAGGGAGAACATTAGGAAAAGAGAATAAAAGTGGATGTATCAAAGAATAGGGAGAACATTAGGGAAAGAGAAGAAAAGTGGATGTATCAAAGAATAGGGAGAACATTAGGGAAAGAGAAGAAAAGTGGATGTATCAAAGAATAGGGAGAACATTAGGAAAAGAGAATAAAAGTGGATGTATCAACGAATAGGGAGAACATTAGGGAAAGAGAAGAAAACAGCGATGTTCTGAAAACACTGCGTATACAAATAAATAAAAATCAAACAAAATAATTTGAAGATTTAGAATGAAATGTCACCGCGTTAGAAACATTCTTGAACGGTGAATTGGGGGGGGGGGCAACATTTCAAAAGTAGAAAGAGATACACCTGGGAGGGAAACATCATGAGATGGAATGGACACGATACATTATATAAGAGTGCACCAAAGATGGTAAGACATACATGATGTCTGTTGCAGCGAACCATCAATGAGAAGACATCACTGGATGATGGTGACTGAAGAGCTGAGTTTTCGGTGCTGTTTTGAAACAAACACCGAATGTGGAAATCACCATCAATGTTCATCCAACTCAATCAAATGAAAAACAGCTTCTCTGTTCATGCATCTCAATAATATCAAAAACAGCTTCTCTTTTCTTCTTCTTGTGAGTTCGTTCTCAAACTTCTGCAGATTATCAGGATGTCGTTAGAAGAGCGGAATGCGTTGTGTCATGGTTTACAAATTGCTGCGATATCTGTACCTTTCGGTCTTGATACATCCGACCTCAGCATGACTTTTGGCCACTGACCCTATATGGGATGGGAAAGTCAACTTCATCCCAATAACCTACTTAGTCACCTCTTACGACATGCATGGAAAGTAAACAGTGTTGCTATTCTTTGCTCCACTCTCGGACTCGGCAGAACACGGGAAGCTTCTCTGCTCAGCCAACTAGAGCAAACCGGGACCACAATTTACTCCTGGGCAAACTTGATTCTACAGTTGAACTACATTCTATAATATGAGGCCTGACTCTGAATGTGTGAGAACCAATTCTCTAAACATTAAACAAAACAATTCACACTCCATCAGACACTTCATCTGCAGGTAGATAAACAAGTCAAGACAAGGCAGTAATATATGTTTTTGTACAGCGTGTGGCGCCGACACTGCAACTAATATGTCTAGAAAAATGTGAGTCTCCCGCATCATGGCAACTACGAAATTGGTGCTGTGAAAAAAAAGAAAAGAAAGAAAAACAAATCGCGAGGTGATGGTACTGAAAAGAAAAGCACAGAAATGAAACATTGTATTATGTCACAGCACGTGTGTTTTTTTAAAAACAGAACGGACAGCAAAGAATGGCAACACTGTTGTGTATGCAACAAAAGTGGGCTGAAGTGGTTATGCCGATTGACTGGGCTATTATACCCCATGTTAAAGTGGTCAAGAAGCAACGATGATGTCAGATATATCAGTTTTAAAGGCTCAGATATTGCCTGACAACAATGACACATGAAGTGACCCAGAATTGAAACTGATACCGGATGGCGCAGTTTAAATGGCGCAGATGGCACAATGATTTACATTCCGATGTTAACATGTCCTGCATGTGGCTCACCTGTCATGTATGTGGCTAATATGCCCTGTAAGTAAATAACCTGTCCTGCACGTGGTTAACTTGTCCTGCATGCATGTGGTTATGTAACTGAGATAGACCGCGACAGTTCGGCAATAAAAGACCTGTTCTCTGAATTAATTAGGACTTCATTCGTTCTTTTTCTTGATTATACCCATTTTCCTTGTTCGTAAATATTTACAGTCATTCCTTAGTTATCGCGGTTAATAGGGACCAGAACCGCCCGCGATGAGTGAAAAACAGCGAAGCAGTGTCATCCTCTCATTTTTAACACACGTACATTTTTTTGTGTATGTATAATATCAATAAGTGTATATGAAACCATATAAGTGCATATGTTATCATTAGAACATTAAAGAATAGTTTCAAACATGTAAATAAAATATTAATAGTATACATCGCCCGTGTGTTGCCGGGGCCCGAAAGGGGAGCAAAGAATAGCAACACTGTTTACCTTCCACGCATGTCGTAAAAGGCGACTAAGGAGGTTATGGGATGGAGTTGGCTGTTCCATCCCATATAGGGTCAATGTGACCCAAAGCAATGCTGAAGTCGGATGTGTCAGCCGAAATGCGCAGAAATCGCAGCAATGCTGTAAACCATGACACAACGCATTCTGTTCTCCGGACTACATCCTGCTAATCTGCAGGAGTTTGAGAACGAACGCAGAAGAAGAAGAAGAATAGTATACATAACGTATAACATACATAAAATAATGTATAAATAATATAAATATGATAGGTGTATGTGTAACATACGTAGATGTAACTAAAGTGTACTTACTGTAAATATGTTTTTAGAAATCCGCGGTGTACTGAGGCCGCGATAAATGAACCGCGAAGTAGCGAGGGATGACTGTATATACTTTTAATCACACGCGAAAATAGACAAGGCTACTCCAAATATATAAATAGTAACACATGGAAATCGTAACAATAATAAAACACGTACTGAATGAAGACTTTTTTTTTTTTTTTTTTGGCTGTTAGGTCTTATGGTAAAGTCAATGGTCACGGATAGACTAACTTGTCTTGCGTGTGGCTAACCTGTCCTGCATGTGGATAACCTGTCCTGCATGTGGATAACCTGTTCTACAAGTGGCTAACCTGTCCTGTATGTGGCTAACCTGTCCTGCATGTGGCTAACCTGTCCTGCATGTGGCTAACCTGTCCTGCATGTGGCTAACCTGTCCTGCATGTGGCTAACCTGTCCTGCTTGTGGCTAACCTGTCCTGCATGCATGTGGCTATGCAACTGAGATAGACTAGACGATATTTTGGTAGCCTTTTCAACAAGTCTAAACTAATATAAAAGTTGTGTACCTCAGTAACTCAGTATTTCTCGCACTGGATCCTAGATGAGTAATCACTGGATTCCTAGATAAGTAATCACTGGTTTCCTGATTGAGTAATCACTGGATTCCTAGATGGGTAATCACTGGATTCCTAGATGGGTAATCACTGGATTCCTAGATGGGTAACCACTGCATTCCTAGATGGGTAATCACTGGTTTCCTGATTGAGTAATCACTGGATTCCTAGATGGGTAATCACTGGATTCCTAGATGGGTAATCACTGGATTCCTAGATGGGTAACCACTGCATTCCTAGATGGGTAATCACTGGATTCCTAGATAAGTAATCACTGGTTTCCTGATTGAGTAATCACTGGATTCCTAGATGGGTAATCACTGGATTCCTAGATGAGTAATCACTGGTTTCCTGATTGAGTAATCACTGGATTCCTAGATGGGTAATCACTGGATTCCTAGATGAGTAATCACTGGTTTCCCGATTGAGTAATCACTGGATTCCTAGATGGATAACCACTGAATTTCTAGATGATTAATCACTGGATTGCTAGATGTGTAATCACTGGATTCCTAGAAGATGGCTATTCACTAGACTTGTAAATGGGTAATCAAAGGTTCATTTCCCAGTTCAGTTTGAAATATTGTTTAATCATCAACAACTTGTATGTCGACTCAGAGTACAAATATTGATTTCTATGTCGACCCAGGGTACACATATTGATTTCAGACATTCTGAGAAAATTATGATTGCAGGTTGGCGTCTGTCGCCACGTCGATAGCAAGACGGAAAACAGCAAAAAATGTCAAGCACGCGTGACCATGGTTAGCTGTCAGCATTACGTGACCATGGCTAGCTTTCAGCATTACGTGACCATGGTCAGCTTTCAGCATTACGCGACCGTGGCTAGCTTTCAGCATTACGTGAACATGGCTAGCTTTCAGCATTACGTGACCGTGGTTAGCTTTCAGCATTACGTGACCGTGGTTAGCTTTCAGCATTACGTGAGCGTGGTTAGCTTTCCGCATAATAACCGACGTGTAAACACGAGAATCAGTTATCTTGAACGGCTGGTCTACTTATAACCATACGGACGTCCGTCTTTCAGTGGAAGTACCAAAAATACTGATCGTATTAGTTCAGCATCATTAAGTGCCGTCTCCGCAACGAAGGTTGGCTGCAAGGGATCTCCAACATCTCCTGTCTCTTGTCTTAGTGGTGCGCTCTGCAAGACTGTAACCTGTCCATCGTGTGACCTTACTCTCCCATTTGTATCTCTGCCCATCTCTTTCTCGCTTCCCTTTGATTTTACCTTCAAGTAAAGTCTTCAAATAAGGTGTCATGTCTTTTACTATGTCCAAAGTATTTTATTTCATTCATTCATTTTCCTTTTGTGCTGAAGTTAGCACATAGGGCAGAGGTAAGATCTCTCCAATTCTGTCTGTTCAAAACTATTCTGTGCAGTTCTTGAATAGTATGAATATTGGTTGTTTTACTTTCTCTAAGTATTGTTCTTCTGAGTGTTTCCTTTGGTCTACCCCCTGGCTCTTTTGCCTGTAGGTATCCATTCAAGAGATTGGTGATGTATTCTGTTGGTGTCTGCGCGTAGGACATGCCCGATGTAGGACCAACGGCATTTTCTGATAACATCTGTGATGAAATTTTGATGTGTCTCTTCTCTGATTTTATCATTCGTCGCATTGTCCTAGCATCAAGTGCATTTAACAGACTGTCTAATATCTGGAAGTCAAATTCAATCAGCACACGCACGAAAATGCGCTTATTTAATTCCTGCGTTATTCCGGTGCTACCATATAGATGTGAGAGGGAGCCGCGTTAGTGCAGTGGTTAGCGCACTGGCTTCGCATATGAGTGGTCCTGGGTTCATTCCCCAGCTGAGGCGGAAATGTTTCAGATCGCAACGGCTCCCAGGTCGACCCAGCCTTAAATGGGTACCGGATTAATCCGGGAAGTAAAGACTGCGAGGGAGAGGAGATGGCTACCGCCCTCATTTGCAGAGCCTGTGAAATGTGAGATCGCTAACATCTCACACACCTACGGCATTAATAAATGCTATGGGTTACTTTACTTTTTTTTTATATGGATGTGAGAGCTGGAAAAGCTCTTTATCTTCAGAAAACAAATTACTGAGTTTCGAGAACAAATGTCTTCGTAGGAGAACTATAACACCCATTAGAGTGAATTCAAATCGAATGATATTTTATTTACCTGATCTTTATTTCTTTTTGTAGTTCTTTCTTCATATTTAGTGATGATGGCACCTCTTTATTTAACGTATTAGTTACCACCGACTAGCTGGGATGTACGGTACGGGATCACTTGGCGAAAATAAACGGGAGCACAACGAATTTCTGTTCTCTGGACTACATATTACTGGGAATCTTGCCCGTGTTGCCGGGGCCCGAAAGGGGAGCGAAGAATAGCAACACTGTTAACCTTCCACGCATGTCGTAAAAGGCGACTAAGGAGGTTATGGGATAGAGTTGGCTGCCACATCCCATATAGGGTCAATGACCCAAAACCATGCTGAAGTCGAATGTGTGACCGAAATGCACAGATATCGCAGCAATGCCGTAAACCACTACACAACGCATTTCGTTCTCCGGACTATACCCTGCTAATGTGCAGGAATTTAAAAATGAATGCAGAAGACAAGAAGAAGAAGACAACTAATATACCAAGTAGATAAATCAAGCTGAGGTTATGGACTAGATACCAACATCCAGAAACATCCAGAAACATCCAGAAACAGGAGTTACAACAACTAATAGATAGAGTGTAAAATTAAACAAACATATGGACTAGATATTAACATCCAGAAAACAATTACCATGATAATTATCTTCTTCGTCTTCTTCTCGTTCAAAGTTTAACATATCTAGACAGCAAATATCTAGTTTGTTGTAAAGACATGTTATCTAGTCGGGTTGCATGATACCATGGTTGCTGGTACGCCTCTCGGCCAGGTATCTCGGACTCCAGCAACAACGATTGCTTGGGCAGGACTTGTGATATAGTTACGTCGGTATGACGTCAGGAAAATGCTTCTCCCTCCAGGATCAGATAATGGAACACATTATATGAAACAAAAGAAAAGCTAGGAAACATGCATATATCACACATTGGCATAGGGTCAAAGGGCATAACCCCCATGGACCACTGGATCAGCAACCAACGAAACAACCAACTTATGTTGGTATGAGGTATTAGCGGTATTGAATATCACACCGAAAATGACCAAAGGTGCGCACATCGCTTCAGTAAATCTTATGCGGCACGCAGCATGGCGATGATAATATATTTGCTTTGTGTGTGATTATTTCTGTAGCAATATATTTCACAGAACAACACTGTTTTTAAATCCCCTTACACATACCTCATCTGTTTTAACGTGTCTACTTCCCTGTAAATTTCCTTTCTTTCCAATGAAATCTACTATGTAATCTACACCCGCAAATCCCAAACGTGAAAATGTTTAGGTTTCCCACTAATTGAACCAGGAAGAAAAGATTTGGTGAATGCTTGTCAGGGAACCAGAAATTTAAAGGGATTTTAACAGAACATTAATACTTCAACGCAGCCGGTGGAATTTCAAAGTGATCTTTTGTGGTGCCAGCTCACAACCTTGTTGGTTAAATATTTGCAGAAGTTTCAGAAGGTTACAGATGAAAGTAGCGATAATTCCTACAGGTGGGAGTTTGGAGGAAAAATTATGAGACCATTATCGTTTATAACGGGATTCTTAACATATGTAGACTGTCCGTCGCCGTGCGGAATCTTGGAAGGCAGATCTAGAGCGAATATGTGGTTAGAAAACGTAGAATGAATACTCTCAGTTGGAAACAAGGGACAGTTAAAATAATTGGGAGTGTTTTAGTTATTATTTTTTTTGTTTTGGACCTCAATGAGGCCTCGCATTTTCGTGAGCTATATGTGGTTAAAAGTAGGTTATACTTAAGTGAATGCTTCTCGTGTGATGGCATAACTATACAAAATCTGATGGAACATGTCTTCATAATAATAATAATAATAATAATAATAATAATAATAATAATAATAATAATAGTAATAATAATATTAGTAATAATATAATAATAGTACTAATAATAATAATAATTTAAAAAAAATAATTTTTAAAAATGTCGGTATTCCTACGCAAAGATACACTGGATCTCTTTTGTAGCAGGACTGTGGTCATATTAGATTTCAAGCAGAATGTAGTCCAGAGAATAGAAATGCGCTGTGTCGCCGTTTTATTTACGCCAAGAGCACGACAAATCTATTTCGTCGGATAATAATACAAACAATAATACTAATAGTAATACCGCCGAAGACGGATGTTTTGTGCCATTGGCGCATATAAAACGGCAACACAACGCATTTCCATTCTCTGGACTACATTCAACTGGAAATCTTGTAGGATCATTTCCTGTTACAAGAGAAATCCAGTGGTAGTTTGAGAATGAACGCTGAAGAAGAAGAATAATAGTAATGATAATAGTAATACTAATAACATTAGTAATAATAATAACAATTGTAATAGCAATAAGAATAAAAATCCATCACCTGTTAGGGTCCTATATGTGCCACAATCAAAGTACGGAAAATGTAGGACTAGCCAAGACCGGTCGATATAATCAACAATAGACTACGGTCTTAGTAAGAATGAGTTGTTGTTGCATCGCCACGTGCCTTTAATTCCCCCAGTTAGTGAACAAAATTAGCCAAGAAAAGTGAAGCTATTTTGGGATCTTCGTACATGCCCATTTTGGTCCATTACCATCGATATTTATTAACGTCGTAATTTGTAATGCATGGAACCATATATTAATTTACAATGTATTGAACCATATTTTAATGTGTACTGTATCAAACCATATATTAATTTTGGTACGTTAAGGGGAAATGTATCCACAGTTCTAAACGAAATAAACCATACAGTATTTAATGAAAGGAATTTTCACGAAATACATCGCGTCATCCATCGATCTACGCGCAACGCACTGTCGCCCGTTTCCTCTGTCCTGGAAGACCATTGGAGGAGCAGGGGTCTCTCAGTGAGTTGCGCGCAGTTCGAATGAACGGTAACAAACGCTGCGTGTTATCTCCGCGTCACGGAAGTAGTATGAAATAAAGCTTAATAGTTGGAATGTGTCTGGACACATTAACCCATAATGAACCCTATTTTGGAATCTGCGTGCAGGACCATATTGGTCCATTGCCATGGACACCTATTAACTGCGCAATTTTTTATTGTATCCAACAACATATTAATTTGTATTGTATCGAACCACATATTAATTTGTATTGTATCGAACCATATATTAATTTGTATTGTATCCAACCATATATTAATTTGTATTGTATCCAACCATATATTAATTTGTATTGTATCCAACTATATATTAATTTGTATTGTATCCAACTATATATTAATTTGTATTGTTTCAAACCATATATTAATTTGTATTGTTTCAAACCATATATTAATTTGTATTAATATGCTAAGATGTCTCGCACAGACAAACTTGTGTCACAATAGCTGTTAACAGTGAAATGAAATTGCAGCATAAATAGAAAGTAAACAGTAAAAATAAATAGCATTCGACGACGGATTTAGCTGCAGAAAATAACGTTAACCCTAGACAGACAATATGAACTAATCATTGCCGTACGTGAATGTATAAACCAGTGTTTCCCAACCTTTTCTTTACTAAGCCTCCACCCAAGTCTTTCTAAAATTCTGATCCCCCACCCCCTATGTAACATATAGATATTTCTTAATATTCACAAATTGTATTATTAATAACAAATTCCCCCCCCCCCCCACATCGCTCTGTGGGACGTAGGCCCCACATTGGGAAACACTGGTATACACGAATTCTTTTTTTTTAAATGGTCACTTATCTAGACTGATTCTACTGATCTGATTTTGTCATTTTGATTTGCATGTACTTTGTGTTCGCCAATCAATGAAATTACTGGATCAAACTAAGGAATGTCAATAGGTGTGACCAATTGTACGTCCCTAAGTAGTGGAGAAATCCAATAATGAATGGGCCGATCACGATTTTCTACTGTAAGATAAATGACTGTAGTGTCGGAGGCAGCCCCAGACGCCGGTATAAAGTACACTCGCTTCCTAGAAAATTGAATTTGTTTAAGGTCCCTGTGTGTTGCTGAATCAAATGCAGTACCTCTACGACTCTGGTTTGGGGATTTTATCCAGACTATGGATTGCTAATCACATCAAAATTTTAATGGTTCTCAAGAAATAAAATCGAAGAACTACAGAAATGCACTACAATACGTATAATACTACAAATCTGCTGATATATCAGAAGTCTTAAAGTCCTATATACCACAAAGTCATCACTACACATTTATCTCTGAGCAGTGTCAAACTAGGTTCCCACGGGGAACGTGCTGCTCCGAAGGAACATAAGAAAACACGCTGACGTCCGACTCTGGCAAATGTTGACGAACTGTGGCGAAGGCCCTCGCCTGCAGCCCTAACAAAGATTTCAAAAAAGAGCAGTGAATCAACATAGAACCGGATCCATCAACCGTTATACCCTGAGAGATTTACTGAAACGAAGATCTGAGCACCTATGGACGTGTCCGGTGTGCGAAGAGGATAATCAACATACCTAATACCTAAAATCGAAGAACGTATGAATCACTAGACAAAAATTGAACCAAGTGCATTTTTTGACATGAGACAATACGATTTAGATGGAACAAGGTAGGAACATACGTATTCCTTTGTTGAAGTTCTTTTTCACTAGACATAGTCGTTTGGCATCGCTGGGTCTCCATGGGCACAAACGTTTGGCATCGCTGGATCTCACTATGCAGAGAAGTTTAGCGGCGATAGGTCTCATTAGGCAGAGAAATTTAGCAGCGCTGATCTCTCTAGCCATACAAGTAAAGCATCGCTGGGTCTCACTATGCAGAGAAGTTTAGCGGCGATAGGTCTCATTAGGCAGAGCAATTTAGCAGCGCTGGTCTCTCTAGCCATACAAGTTAAGCATCGCTGGGTCTCACTATGCAGAGAAGTTTAGCGGCGATAGGTCTCATTAGGGAGAGAAATTTAGCTGCGCTGGTCTCTCTAGCCATACAAGTTGAGCATCGCTGGGTCTCACTAGACATAGATGTTTATTAGCGCTAGATCTTACTGTTCATTTTCATCGCTGGGTCTTACTAAGCATATAATTTTACTAGCGCTAAGTATAAATATGCATAGAAGTGTAGCAGCAGTGGGATTTACTGGGCATAAAAGTTTAGCAGTTGTGGGGCTTACTAGTCATATAAGGGTAGCATTGGTGGGTCTCTTAGACGTTTAGAAGCTCTGGATCTGACTAGGAATAGTCGTCTAACAGCGCTTTGCCTCACTAGACACATACGTTAGCAGCTTTGTGTCTACACTAGACATGGTCGTGTAACAGCGATTTGCCTCACTAGACACATACGTTAGCAGCTTTGTGTCTACACTAGACATGGTCATGTAACAGCGCTTTGCCTCACTAGACACATACGTTAGCAGCTTTGTGTCTACACTAGACATGGTCATGTAACAGCGCTTTGCCTCACTAGACACATACGTTAGCAGCTTTGTGTCTACACTAGACATGGTCATGTAACAGCGCTTTGCCTCACTAGACACATACGTTAGCAGCTTTGTGTCTACACTAGACTTGGTCATGTAACAGCGCTTTGCCTCACTAGACACATACGTTAGCAGCTTTGTGTCTACACTAGACATGGTCATGTAACAGCGCTTTGCCTCACTAGACACATACGTTAGCAGCTTTGTGTCTACACTAGACATGGCCATGTAACAGCGCTTTGCCTCACTAGACACATACGTTAGCAGCTTTGTGTCTACACTAGACATGGTCATGCAACAGCGCTTTGCCTCACTAGACACATACGTTAACAGCTTTGTGTCTACACTAGACATGGTCATGTAACAGCGCTTTGCCTCACTAGACACATACGTTAGCAGTTTTGTGTCTACACTAGACTTGGTCATGTAACAGCGCTTTGCCTCACTAGACACATACGTTAGCAGCTTTGTGTCTACACTAGACATGGTCATGTAACAGCGCTTTGCCTCACTAGACACATACGTTAGCAGCTTTGTGTCTACACTAGACATGGTCATGTAACAGCGATTTGCCTCACTAGACACATACGTTAGCAGCTTTGTGTCTACACTAGACATGGTCATGTAACAGCGTTTTGCCTCACTAGACACATACGTTAGCAGCTTTGTATCTACACTAGACATGGTCATGTAACAGCGCTTTGCCTCACTAGACACATACGTTAGCAGCTTTGTGTCTACACTAGACATGGTCATGTAACAGCGTTTGGCCTCTCTCGGCACAGTCGTCTAAGAGCGCTTGGTCTTACCGTAAAACATAAGTTTATATAATCGCTTCCATCAGACACGACAGACAATAACTAAAACTAGTGGGAAACGATGTGCACATAAGAAAACATACAAATTACAATAAATAAATTACAAATTAATATTGTAATTTATAAGTTTTCTTGTGTGCACATCATTTCCCACTAGTTTTAGTTATAGTATGTCGTGTCTGATTGAAGCGATTATATAAACCTGTGTTTTACGTAAGTACGATTGTTGTTACGTTTCACGCAGCTACCTTGTATTCATCTTACTATGCATAGACGTTTAGCAGCGCTTAGTCTTACTGGAAATAGAAATTTAGCAGCCCTGGGTCTCACTATACATTTAATTTTAGCAGCCCTGGATCTCACTATACATTTAATTTTAGCAGCCCTGGATCTCACTATACATTTAATTTTAGCAGCCCTGGATCTCACTATACATTTAATTTTAGCAGCGCTGGTTCTCACTAAGCATAGACGTTTAACAGCTCAGAAATTAGGCATAGAAATTTAGCAGCTTAG
Source organism: Meghimatium bilineatum (assembly GCA_034231615.1). NCBI lineage: Eukaryota > Metazoa > Mollusca > Gastropoda > Stylommatophora > Philomycidae > Meghimatium > Meghimatium bilineatum. Next base: position 58,486,091 of record CM067304.1, read on the forward strand.
AAACTAGACATATACATTTAGTAGCTCAGAACTTAGACATATAAGTTTAGTAGCTTAGAAATTAGAGAATTTTAGCAGCTCAGAAACTAGACATAGAAGTTTCTAGGCATCAATGTGGCTTTTGACAATAAATACATACGAGAAGAATCAAAACAAGCCTTTATATGTTATACATTTTAATTATTTTCGTGAATTTTCTTGGTCGGCGTTTGCATGTCAAAAAAAGCGACTCAGAACTTTATGGAGGGTGTTTACTATTCCATCAAACAGAGGGTTAAATTGACTCAGCAGCCATACTGAAGTCGAATGTATTAGTCCGAAATATGAAGAAGTAGCAGCCATGCTGTAAACCAAGACACAACACATTTAGTTCTCCGGAGTACGGCATGCTATCTGTAGCACTTCGAGAATGAACACAGAAGTCTATATTCTCAAGTTTCAAAGAACAATATTGAAAAATTCCCCACCAATAAGAGTGCAATGAGAAACAAACAGCCTGGAACAGAAATAGCCTCAGCAAGAAATAAGATTGTCTGGCTGGTACTGCTTCCAAATTCAACATCAATAATCAAAACAGCTACTTCGTAAATATACACAAAACACAGTCTCATTGTCTTGTTATTTTATGAAACACTCAAAAGATTTCATCACTGGGTGTTTGTCGACCATATTTCATATCATAACTACATAACTTAAAGATATAATTGTTATTTTTGTAAACATAAATAACATAAATAAAGTCACACATTTTTGTGTTATTTACAGTTGTCATTCTCGCTTGACATTTTACTCGTCCTTACCAACGACTTGACTGCGATCACAGATGTAATCCAACACTCACAAAATGATATCCAAGTTATTCAGTTTGATAGAATCTTGTCAGAATGTAGTCAATGAAAACTCACACCGAGCTTACGGCAAATCACTGGAGTGTTAAACAGTGTACTTAAGACATGTCATTTTATCACAGATCGATCACGAGTGTCCGCTGCGCCTATGTGGGTCAATATGTGGTTAAATATATATCTTGAGTTATACGTGCCAGGATTATAGTTTCTAGAATTTTCACAATGATGCATTCACTTTGTACAATTCGAATGGAATATAATGACGAAATCGGATGTGCTGGGTGGAAGGGGAAAATACTGCATGTTTGCTGTAAACTCGAAGCTTATTGTATTCATGGTCTCTGTCTGGGGGTCATACAAATATTAACGCTGTTTATTTGAGAGATAACGCAAATAATGGAGGAGATGAAACCAGCAATGTATGGTCAGTCAGTAGCACGCCAGTGTGTCCTAGGTGGCCGAAAGCGGAGCAAAGAATAACGATATTGGATCTGACATGCATATCATAAGAAGCGATTAAAGAGGCTTTAAGGACAGAAGTGTCTGGCCCATCCAATAGAAGGCATAAGTGCGTCAGAAACCATGCTGACGCTGGATGTATCCGGTCGAGTGGCGCAGTTGTCGCAGTCAAACTGTAAACTAATTGGTTTGAAGTTGGTGACTAGTGTGTTCAGTGTTTGTACGACTTCCCCTGAACGTCTGTAACCATACCACTAGCACAGTAAGCCAGTCGTACGACAGAAATGCTTCTAGTACTTACTGATCCCCAAGATCAAAGCTAACCTCGGTGATATTTGTTTGTTTTGCGTTACTAACGGCATATCCACAGACGCATATCTCCGCAACGAAAGGTTGACTGCAACGTATCTCCTGTCTCTTGTCTTGGTGGTGCACTCTGCTAGACTGTAACCAGTCCATCGTGTGATGTTACTCTCCCACTTGTATCTCTGCCTACCTCTTGCTCGCTTCCCTTCGACTTTACCCTCAAGTAATGTCTTCAATAAGGTGTCATGTCTTTTAATGTGTCCAAAGTATTTTATTTGCCTGATCTTTATTTCTCTTAGTATTTCTTTCTTCATATTAAGTGTCTTTAGCACCTCTATATTTGTTTTCTTCTCTTTCCATGATGTTTTCCCTATTCTTCTATATACCCACATCTCAAAGGCATAAATTTTGTCTTCGAATTGTTTATTTAGTGTCCATGTTTCTGAGCCATACATTAATATGGAATAGATGTAGCAATTTATAGTTCTCATTTTTAACTTGTTTGTAATTTGTTTAGATATTAATAATTTCCTCATATCATTGAAGGTACTTTTAGCCATTCCTATTCTCCTTTTAACTTCTGTGTCACATTTGCCATCATTTGTGACTATGTGTCCAAGACATTGATAATGCTTTACTTGTTGTAGTTTCTCTCCACGTAACTTTTATTACCACAGTTAAAATCCTCACCAGATTCGTGGATATGAACACACACATAAATGAAAGATCTCATGTTTGTGACAACAATGCGTCACGTTATCTTAGATACGCATTCCTGGAATATTTGTTCAATATTGTCCATCTCCAACGGACATTTATGGATGGACACTCCCATTTGTAATAAATAACGGACCTATTGTTATCAGTGATACATCTGGTAGATTCCTACTTTCATTAGGACTTCATCTACCATACAAACTAGCACTTCATGGGGCCGCTATAGTCGAGCAAGCAATACGAGTCTTGTACTTGAAGGTAGACCCAGTTTAATGATGCTTGGATCTTTAACAACGACTCGGAAATATGGACTGGATCTGATTATGTGTATGATAATCGGCAAAATCGCAAGAGGACCACGTACTCAACATAAAAATACATGCGGGAGAGATACTTGAACAAATAAATCGTTGCCCATATCTTGGACAGGTAACAAATGACTGGGCATTTAAACAGAAGTTAAATGGACGATAGGAGTGGTTTAAAATAATTTCAATGACATAAAAATAAATATTAGAAGCTAAACAAATCACAAACAAACTAAAACTGAGAATTATAAAATGCTACACCTATTCTAAATTAATGTATGGCTCAGAAACATGGATAATGGGCTGTCCATAAATTACGTCATCATTTCTTTGACAATTTTTGATAGTCCTCACCTCCTTGTCAACAGCCTGTCAAGAAATCAGGCCCACCCTTCTTAATTATGTCAGTTTTTTAACCCACCTCCAAAAAACATTTTTTTTGCGGAAAAAGTGTACAATAAATAAATACATTGTACAGATTTTTTGAAAATTAGTTCACATTCAAACATTTTAATTGGTGTATTGTTGGCGTCAACTTTAGTTACGTCTATCCCCTCTCACTTGCCAACAACTGTAACACTTTCACACACGCGCAAAACACCACAACCTTAACATGAGGCTTATCACTGAAAAATTTACGGAATTCTCAAATGACTTAAACATGTGCTTCATAGACTACTCAAAGTCGTGTGACTGCGTCCAACACCAGAAACTATGATAGATAATGAACAACATGAGTTTCCCAAGACATCTGATCATCTAAAAAACGAACTTTACCAAGATCAAAAGACTACAGTGAAGTTAGAGGGCGATCTCTCAGAGTGGTTTGAGGTACATTGCGGTATAAGGCAGGGATGCGCACTAGCCCCATACCTTTTCAACATATACGCAGAGAATATAATGGGGAATGTGGGAGTGTGAAACTAATGCCAAAAACTTTTATTTTTCTGGCTGCAACATAAGGCTGTGAAACGCGGACCTTAAGTAAAACAGTAGCAAAGAAGATTAGCAGCTTTGATGTGAAATGCTTCAGAAAAATACATAGAATCTCATGGATATTTAAGAACAAAATAGAACCCATATATCATAAACATATTGAATGCGGCAGAATGTTGTTTATTAAGCACAATAGCACAAAGAAAACTATATATGTTTGTACATACAAAGAGACACAACAGTTTTGAAAGCAAATTATGAAGGGTACACGAGAAAGGGCAGACCACAAAGACAATGGACTGGCGATATTAAAGATAATATGAATACATTGTTAGAACATTCAAGCAGCTTGGCCCAATAGAGAAAAGGGTTCAGGGAGTTCACATGGAAAACAATGTTCTGGAGAGAATACGTTACATGATGAGTAAACGGGGGTTGACACTTACCCTTGTAAACTTTTGGATATAGAAAGAAAACAAATAGATAAAGCTAGATCTACAGAAAAACTGATCTGAAAAGTTTACACCCGTGTTTTGTCGGGGACTGAGTGGGAGCAAAGAATAGCTACACTGTTTACCTTCCATGTATGTCTTAAGGTGTGACTAAGGAGGTTATGGGTGAAGTTGACTGGCCCATTCATATAGTGTAAAAGTGACCTAAAACATGGCGAAGTAGGATGTGTCACGCGGACAGGCGCAGATATAATGTGCACACATGTTCACATACATTCGCGCATATACGAATGAAGTAAGTCCTTCACCCTAACAGTCTTGTCCGCATATCTAAAATAGCGTCAGTTATTGTGGCTGATCAGACGGATCATTGATCGCATTGCCAGTCATTGAGAAACAGAAAATAAGACCAGCCAAGATAAATGACTGTTTGGGACCCGCCTGCAGGACTATAATAAATCGGAGGTCGTGGTGAAAAAAAACACCGAACTCCTAGATTTTTTTTGAAAGTTTGACACTGATATAATCAAACTGGACTAACGTCTGCGGTTGAAAGGAGCGTACCTCACGATAAGCAGTACATTTTGCGAAAACCAAACATTAACCAAAAGCGCGAAGAACTATTCACGAGAATTGGATGAATTCAATCTCATTTCTTTTCTTTCAGCTTTATACCTCTTTATGCCTTGCAGCTTCATGGGTAGAAGAGTTCTCTGAAGACATCCCTTTTGTGTGCTTCCTTTATGTTTGTTTTCATATTCTTATTTCTGTATTTCATCTTTTGCTTGATCTGCCCATGGCGTTGTATCTATCGTGTCTGTATAGTAATGCTTTATGGGAGACAATATCTGATGGTAATCTGGATGCGTGTGAAAACAACGTAATCTATTGATGTAATCCATGATTGGCATTGCATTTGTTAGTCTTCTGGTGTTTTCATTTTTGATTTATTCTCTTATTGTTACTCTGAGAATTCTACGTAGACAAGTCATTTCTGTTTTAACAAGTGTTCTTTTAGCTTTTGTTGTTAGTGTCCACGTGTGGCATTGGTAGCCAGGGCCGATCTTAGGCCATTGCAACCTATGAGGCAGCAGTGGGCCTGCACTTCATAGGCCCATAAATTCATATTAGAATTTATTTTATTATCCTCTTCCCTACCCAGACTGGGCCCAGCGCAATTCATTTCGCATTGGGCCCCTCAATTGTTAGGGCCGGCCCTGTTGGTAGCATAGTGATGGTATGATGACCGTTTCGTATAGTGTAGTTTTAATGTCCATGTTTACATGAGTGTTTTTTTTTTAAATAGGAGACATCTCCCTTAGATCTAGTATGATATGTTGCATCTATGTTGGATTTCTTTGCTGTTTTTCAGATTTGATGAGATGTTGCTTCCAAGATAATTAAATTCACCTGTTTGTTCGTCATCGATGAAAATATTAATGCTACTGTATTTTTCATTGAAGTTATCTCTTTTTTTTCTATGTTTATCTTCATGTTAAAGTCCTTGCATGTTGTTTGAAGTCTAATTATATGTTTTTGTAGTTCTTCTGATGTTGATATTATTGTTTTATCGTCTGTAAAAATAAGTTAGCTTAGAGGATTGTTTATGTTGTCTTCTTCATTGGTGTTAACAGTTGTACATATCAAATCATTGTTTCTATTGAAAAGTAATGGAGTTTGAACACATCCTTGTCGCAAGCCAGAGTATATGTGGAATTTGTCTGAAAGTCCTATACTCGTTCTCAAATGCATATTGATGATTACCTGTGTAACTATTCTTTCATAAGTAGATTTGGTGCTGTGGAAACCTCATATTTCTATAGTATTTTCCATACTTTTTGTCTGTCTAATCTGTCGAAGGCTTTTCCTTGGTCAACAAAAACGATAAACAATTTTTCGTTGCTTTCAGTTGTTTTTTCTGTCAGTTGTCTGAGTGTAAAAATGGCATAAGTACCGCTCTTATTCTTATGGAATCCCATTTGAGTGTTGTTAATCTTCGGTTCAATGAATGCTCGCAATTTTTTTTCGAGAATTCTGTTGAAAAATTTTTCTAGTGTGGCTTAAAATAGTACACAGGACGAGCTCTGATAACACACAGAAATGCATACTCAAACTCGTGATTGCACATACTCTACGGCGTAGACTATTGTCCTTAAATCACTCAATACATTTCTCTCTCACATCCTTCAAACGTGTGTCTTCTGTTGCACAAACAGCGGTGTCAACAATCAATTCTTTAGGGACTTATTGCCGGTTTAACAAGTTTAGAGTTTTCTGCACATAGAATGAACATCCCATTGTTGAGATGTGGTCCACTGGGAAGTTGGGGAAAGATGGTTGAATTTGATTGAATATTATACATCACTCCACTGATGTATAATCCAATATCCAGCATAATGCAACACTCCAACCCCCCCCCCCCCAACCCTTCCTGCCCGTTTAGTGATTTTTTTTACAAAAAGATAGAATTAACATATGGAAACGTATAATATACCTTCCTGTTTTACATAACCCCACCCGCATCTCACGAGAAGCGTATCTACAGCCCTTGACGTAACTATTTCAGGGGTGTCCGTGAATTCTCGACAGCCCGTTGACAAGCACAAGTACAGGGGGTAAATATGAGATGTCCTGGGTTCATTCCCCAGTTGAGGCGGAATTATTTTTTCAGATCGCAACAGCTCCCTGGTCGATCCAGCCTTAATTGGGTACCCGTATTAATCCTGGAAGGCTGCGAGGGAGAGGAGATGGTTACTTCCCTCGTGTATCAGCGCCACTGACATGTGAGATCGCTAACAGCACACACCAATACAGCGTTAATAAATGCCACGGATTAACATAATTTTTTTTTAGTAGTGGTCAAAAATTGACACACAAACAAAACTGTTGACGTAATTTATGAACAACCCCCCCCCTCCCCCACCCCTAAAGCAAATACCGATAAATGCCAGAAAATAGTTGATGTAAAAACTGTAATAAATATGTGTCTGAATTCAAGTATCCCTGCTATAAAGTGAAGAATAGATAGTAGACATTTCAAAGAAATATTCTACACAGAGAAGAATATTGAAAAGATAATACATTGAAAAATATTGAACGTGAGATTGGACGTAGGTTATAAATTTTGTGGATGAAAGGAATAAGATTAAACTGTACTTCTGGGAGAAGTCGGGGGCAGAATACACAAGTTACAGAAAGAGGGACACAGATAATAAAAAAAAATAGCGAGACAGTTGGAGAAAAGGGAGATCTGGAACATTTGTTAGAAAATACTACAGAAAACAATTTGAAAAAAATATAAAGAATAGACTAAGGAGTGATTGAGGATTTTGAACAATTATTAATAGACAATTGTATGTTAGAAGAAGGACGGATTTAAGAATAGCTATCATAATGTCTGTTCCGCCGACGACGGATGTGTCGGGCCATTCGCGCCAATAAAACGACGACACAACGCATTTCCGTTCTCTGGACTACATTCTGCAGGAAATCTAGTAGGACCATTGTCCCGCTACAAGAGAGAGCCTGTGGGAGTTTGAGAATGAACACTGAAGAAATGAAGAAGAATAATGTCAGTGAGGAATGCAGAATCGGTAACACTTCTGAAACAGTCACGGAGAGTATAATACCATGATGGTATCAAGTCGCGACCCGTGAACTGATGAACTAGAAGATCGGTTGTGATTATTCATCATCATGAAGTGCCGTCTCCGCAACGAAGGTTGGCTGCAACTGACCTACAACATTGCCTGTTTCTTGTCTTGGTGGTGCACACTGCTAGACTGTAACCTGTTCACCTTGTGATGTTACTCTCCCACATGTATTTCTGCCTACCTCTGGCTCGCTTCCCTTTGACTTTACCCTCAAGTAATGTCTTCAATAAGGTGTCCTACATTTTAATGAGTCCAAAATATTTTATTTGCTTGATGTTTATTTCTCTTAGTAAATCTTTCTTCATATTAAGTGTTTTTAGAACAAATTTGTTTGTTTTCTTCTCTTTCCATTGAGTTCTCCCTATTCTTCTATATTCCCACATCTCAAATGCATCAATGCCTTCTTCTAACTGTTTATTTAGTGTCCATGTTTCTGAGCCATATAGAATAGATGTGGCATTTTATAATTCTCATTTTTAACTTGTTTATAATTTGTTTAGAAAAAGTTATAGGAGGAGCGCGGTAGCCTAGTGGATAGTGAGCTTGCTTTCTATCATCTGGTTACAGCGTGCCAGGTTCGAAACCACGTCCGGACATAAAAATAAAAAAATCCGACTTGTGATTTCTCACTTAACACGACCACTCCTCCAGTCGACTCAACTGTAAATGAGTACCTGACGCATGAGTTACGGAAGGTAAAAAACAGCAAGGAAGGGAGCTGGCCACCCCACCTAATAGTTGCTGCGGCTTAGTACATGAGGAGTTATCTTCATCCCCGACGGCAGATGCCATGGGACCTACCTTTTTAATTTGTTTAGATGTTAATATTTTCCTTATGTCACTGAAGGTACTTTTAGCCATTCCTATTTTCTTTTTAACTTCTCTTTAACATCTGCCTTTATTTGTGACTATGTGTCCAAGATGTTGATAACGCTTTATCTATTGTAGTTTCTCTGCATATATACTTATGTTTAGCTCTTGTTCTTCTTTGTCTTTATTGATTATCATGGTCTTTTTGTGTGTGTGGATATTTATATCCAGTCCATTTTCATTACTTGATTTATTGACTTGATCTATTAGTCTTTGTAGTTCATGTTCACTTTCTGCTAAAAAACGGTGTCATCTGCATATCTAAGGTTGTTTATTATTTTCCAATTGATCTTGAGTACTAGTATTTCTTCTATATTTTTAAAGATATTCTCTGTGTAGATATTAAATAGGAGTGGTGATAAAATTCATCCTTGCCTTACCCCTTTTTCTATTTCTATGTATGGTGACTAGCTTTTATCACACCTTATTGGTGCAGTCTGTTCCGAATACATATTTCTAATTAGTCTGATATCTTTTCCATCTATGCCTATCTCTTGAAGACATTTGATTAATTTTTCCTGTTGGACTCTGTCAAAGGCCTTGCTGTAATCTATGAAGGAAATGTAGATAATTTTTTGTACTTCTATATATTTATCACTAGTCGGATAATAAGTATAACTTCTCTGGTTCCTTTGTTTTTCCTAAAACCGAATTTGTTCTTCACCGACCTCCGTGTCTATCTTGTTGTTAATTCTTTCATGTATTATCTTGAGGAATATTTCAAGTTAAGTGATTCATTAGATTTATAGTTCTATATTCTGTACAGTCCACAGCCCTGGGCGTCTTAGGTAGTGTTATGAATATTGATGACGTTAGGTCTTTAGGTATGTGGCCTGTTTCATATATGTAATTGCAAAGTTATGTGATAATATCCACACTAAATTCATTTAGAGTTTTTATTATGTCTGCTGTTATGTTGTCGGAGCCTACAGCGTTTCCTCGTTATTGATTTTATTAAATTTTCTACTTCCTCTTTAAGTATTGCTGGTGCATCATTGTTGGCAATGTTGTGATTATTGTTGGCAATGTTGTGATTATTGTTGGCAATGATGTGATTATTGTTGGCAATGATGTGATTATTGTTGGCAATGTTGTGATTATTGTTGGCAATGATGTGATTATTGTTGGCAATGTTGTGATTATTGTTGGCAATGTTGTGATTATTGTTGGCAATGTTGTGATTATTGTTGGCAATGTTGTGATTATTGTTGGCAATGTTGTGATTATTGTTGGCAATGATGTGATTATTGTTGGCAATGTTGTGATTATTGTTGGCAATGTTGTGATTATTGTTGGCAATGATGTGATTATTGTTGGCAATGATGTGATTATTGTTGGCAATGATGTGATTATTGTTGGCAATGATGTGATTATTGTTTGCAATGATGTGATTATTGTTGGCAATGATGTGATTATTGTTTGCAATGATGTGATTATTGTAGGCAATGATGTGATTATTGTTGGCAATGATGTGATTATTGCCTGAATTTAATTCGTTGGCTTTGGTTATTTTTGGCGGGAGATTCCAATTATTTAAACAGTGTCCAATGAATAGCCAGACAATAATCAAAAACCTACCGAATAAAGCCTGTTTATGATTAGCAGTTAGGTCATTTATATCAGACTACGGTTACGATAATACTCTTATCTTTTTTTTAATTTAGCGAACAATTGTTAAAAATCAAGTTCAATATCGGTTATGTATGGAGAGTGTTTTAAGGCCATCTTGGGTTTCCACACAACATGCTACACAGAGAAGCTCATGTGCGCCAGATAGTCCTTGTGTGAACAGTAAACATATATCTACACAGTGCCACATATAACCACATGTTACTACACAATGCCACTTGTCACATATACGTGAGACATATACCCACATATACTAGCTCATGAGATAGCAATTCTGTGAACAACGAATATACTGTATATCTAAATCAAATTATATAGCTCACTAGATCTTTCTGCTGTGTTGTATGGTTGTAAGAGTTGGACACTCACTGTGGACATGGAGAACAAATATATACATAGAGCACACCATATGATCACACACCATATGATTACAACACGTCTATATCGATCGGAAGTCGTCATATTTGCAACTTGCGTTTCGCTGATGATATTGATCTTATAGCTGGGTCAGAACAAGAATTACAAGAGTTAACAGTAAAGTGGGAAAAAGTTACCAACTAGTACTGAATGGAAATCAAGAAAAAAGAGAAAAATCTTGGTAGCAGCAGAGACGCAGAAGAACAGACAATCAGCATGATGAATGGATATACGCTTGAGGATGTGAATACTTGCAAATACCTCGGATCTAGCATAATAATACAAAGCATATGCAGCTGTGGAAAATGCAAAGCAGAATTAAAAATAAGGCTGTAGATGGCTTTACCATGTATGTCACGGCTAAAGGTGATTTTGAAAAGCAACATCAATGTTAGAGCGAAAATCAAACTGTATAGCTCACTAGTGCGATCTGTTGTGCTGTATGGTTGTGAGAGTTGGACACTCACTTCGGACACGGAGAGAAGGTTACATGCTTTCGAATACAAATGTTACAGACGAATTCAACGAATCTCATATAAGAGAGAATAAGACATTTGTGAACGTAAGACATAAAATAGAAATAGACGTGCATACAGGTTTACAAAAATCATTGTTTTCAATAGTGAAACCACGAAAACTAGTATGATTTGGACATCATATCAAGATAAAATGAACGAGTGGATAGGATTGCTGGCACGTTGACCGTAAAGATAGGACCACAATGGACCGAGTGGATGTTGTGAATCCACTTAGTGAAATAGGATGAGATGTAGATCTAACTAATGTTTGTAGACTTTAGCGATGACCGTCGATGATACTGTAGCACGGTCATTCTTGAGCTATGACTGTTTGCAAATAAAGACCTTCCAACAGAAATAATTAGGATACCTCATTCCATACTTTTTTGATTATTGTTGAGATTTCGGTTGGTCACTATTATATACTTGCTGACGGTCATACTTGAGCAAAGTATAAAAACATGTCAAGATGTTGTAGCCAAATATGGTTTTTATGTAGGAGACCGGTAGGAGATCAGATCCTCACAAGAGGAGACCGGTAAATCAACACAGAGTATGGGTGGTCAGTCGCCACACGGTGAGATGGTTCTTGATTCTTGATTAGAAACTGGCCTCACAGCACGTGGGGCATTCCCATAAGTGCTCCGCCCTCTGTTCCAGCAGCCATTCGACTCGATGGTGTTTCGAGTCTAATGCCACCCAAACAGACGTTGACATCAGGGCACAACTCTGGCCCTTGCGACAGGTTTCTTTGTTGTTCCGCCCACCAACGCCGTGCCTGTAACTAGTTCAAGCACAACGTTGGCCTGTCGGAACAACATGGTAACTGTTATCGAAGGTTAGTTAGTTAGTCGTCGGATCATCATCACTGCAAACTGGACACGTCCATAGTTGCTCCGATCTCTCCTTGAGTGTATCCGCCATTACACTTCTGCTGACAGTACCGGTCCTATGCTGGTTGAGCATCATTCTTCTGCGCCCTCCACAATGTTCACCTCTAGCAACACCACATTTCAATCCCTGATCTTTAATCCTAGCCATTGAAAAGAAATCATCATCCACATTAGTCTCACTCTCGCGTGTTATTATCTCTTAACGAGTTCAAAAATTCAGCGCGATCCATTGACCCATCGCTCTGTGCCACAATCGCGCACGATGTCAGTTGATCCGCTCTTTCATTGCCTTGAACGCCCACATGTCCCGGCACGAAAATAAATGTAACCACTTTCAAGTTCGCCTTTCTCATGGCCTCAATCCACTGTTCGCGAACGAGACCCACTTGTACCTTCTTAATCATACTCATAGAGTCACTCAAGATGCAGACCTGCGTTACCGTCTGCGTGCGTAGCCACTCAAATGCCGTGGTCACCGCCATAGTCTCCATGGTCATACTACTCGTAGTGACAGCAAAGACACCACTTTCCTCCTTGATCGTTTTACCTGCGCACTGAGCTGTAAAGGCCCAAGCACTGCGAACATACCTAATTACAGATCCATCAGTGTATATAATCACATCCCCCATCTTTGGTATTCTCACTGATTAAAACCTGCACTTCTTTCTCCACAGCTGTGGGACACCATTCTCTGCATTCCCTTCTAAGTGATATTACTACTCTCAAACAAGTTTCGAAATCTGGGTAGACCTATCCATTCCGCACCTGCTGCCACATCCTGCAATCTGCACACGCTTTGTATGACATCCTCAGCACGTCCCATCCACGATTTCCCTCTCTTGAGTCTGCTGCCTTTAACTTTCTGTATTTCGGAATGCAACGGGTGTTCCTTATCTGCATGTATTTGAAGGTACGCCCGTGCACGGCAATTATCGAAGGTTACGACTACGGGATTGTATAGATGACGCGCCATGAAGCTTCTATAAGAAGATAACCTCAATATAAAGGCATGTCATCTACTAAGGTTTTCTGTTGCATGGTTGGTTTGTCTGGTAAGCCATTGGTGAGACCCACAGACGTAACCGCATGCGAAAAGATGGTTCTTGAGAAAAGCCATACGAACACTTATCGATAGATGGTTGGATCTGCAGTGTTGACGATCTAATAAATAACTAAATAAGCTTAATTAAAAGAAATATAGACAAAGAGAGAATAATTACTTCAACTCACTATGATTATATGGAGAAAAAAAATACTGGTAGTTTACTTCAGTGGCTGCTAATCATGTGTGACTCGTAGTTAGCTGTGGAGATGACATTTCTTCCGAGGCACTACCGATGTCTTAAAACAGATCATTGGCTTTCTGTACATGTCAGGGTGATTTTAAAGCTTATCTCTGTAAATCTTTTTGTTTATCACTAAAATGTTTGTCTTGCTGTGGCCCTCCAATGAAATCCGGTTCTCCGCGGCTCTCCTACAAGTCTTAGTGGCCACAAGGGAGGTCAAATGGCCCACATTCAGAACCGGTGCTCGACTGTCCAAGATATTCGTCACTCAGTCTGAAAAGAAGGGCTATAATAATTTCATCTCACTGATACAAAGAGGACAGACAGATCAGTTATCGCTCCTACTTGAAGGATTGACAAGTGTGAGTAGTTATTGTTTGTATTCTGAATGTCAACATAAATGAATATTATGCAAATTTCTTATTTTCTTTCTCTCCCTCTAGCTTTATTATTCCATATTTCTTCTACCAAATGAAAATCTAGATGATTTCTATCAATCAAAAACTACATGTCCATGACATCTGATAGTGTATATGTCACAGCTCTAGGGTGATTTCAAACGTGGGATTGTTCCACTGGGACAGATGATGATGAGGTTCAGCTTTGATTTTGATTCAAACGGGGTTGAAACCCAGGTCTTTGTCAGCGCTTACATTGCGTATTCTCAAAATATTTCTTGAGAACTTCTCTGCAGTTTTCCTATATTGTACAGCCTCCTTAGTCATCTTTCCTTCATTGAGTTCCCTTATTCATTGTTCTCATTGAGCAGGGGTCGGGGAATATAGGGAGGATTTTATTAGCAAGGGATTTGGATTCACGTGACACCCTCGGCCAACAATCTAGCCTACCATGTGATGTGTCAGAGTGGCTCGTTGAACAAGAATGCGTTAGTCTGACACCATACTCGTAGAGAAAACAATAAATATTAATTTTGAAATCTGATTTTCCTACTCTTGTGTGACGGACTTTGGAGAAGATAATAGACGTGAGACGGATGTTATAGAAGATAATAGATTTGAGACGAAGGATGATAGAGAAGATAGTAGACGTGAGACGAAGGATGATAGAGAAGATAGTAGACGTGAGACGAAGGATGATAAAGAAGATAGTAGACGTGAAGTCAAATTTTCCTGATTTTACTTGATATACACACCGTCACATATCTTGGCTGATGCCAATGATCATTGGTCACTTGTTGCCTACTCTATGTCGCCAGTCAATGACAGGCATGGAGAATGTACCATCAGCCAAGACGCCTGTGTTTTTTATCGGAGTTAAAAACTGAGCAAAGAATAATATCGGTGTTTACATTGAATGCCTATCGTGAAAGGGAACTAAGAGGTTATGGGATGAATTTGGCTGCTTCATCCTACATAAGGACAAAGTGACCGTATGCTTTAGTCGGATATGTCAAACCAAACAGTGCAGATATCGCAGCTAAGCTCTAAGTCATAACACACATTCTTCCGTTCTCCAGACTACATTCTGCTACTCTGATGAAGTTTAAGAGCGAATACAGAAGGATTAGCCATGACGTGAAGTTGTATTGAATCATCGATTAGGGCTATATTTGAGAACGCCTTGACTCAATGTTACTTTTACAGACGCCCGTGTGTTGCTAGGACCTGAATGGGGAGCAAAGAATAGCAACACTGTTTACCTTCCACACATGTCGTTAATGGCGACTAAGGAGGTTATTGGATGGAGTTGGCTGCCCCATCCATATAGGGTCAGTGACCCAAAGCCATGCTGAAGTCGGATGTGTCAGGCCGAAAGGCGCAGATATTGCAGCAATGATGTAAACATAACAACGTATTCCGTTCTCCGGACTACATCCTGCTAATCTGCAGGAGTTTGAGAACGAACGCTGAAGAAGAAGAATGTTACTCGTCAGTGTCACATGCAGAGAAAGATTTGACTCATTGTTACCCGCCGTGAGTTTTATTAAGGAGACAGAATTACAGATATAGACATGTTTCAAGTGAACGAAAGAAGAAGAAGAAGAATTGTTACCCGCCAGTGTGAAATACAGATAAAGACTTGACTCAAGATTACCCGTCAGTGTGAAATACAGAGGTATACTTGACTCAGTGTTACCGGTCAGTGTGACATGCAGACAAAGTATAGCCATATTTTCTTCGAGCTATACTTATTTGAGTCTTAGGAGCTGCGACAGGGTTAAAAAAACGTAAGGGATAGACTTCATTGTACTCAGATTTCCACATATATATTCCGCCCTTCTCTTCAATGCGGCACGCATACTGTGTAGCTCATTCCACTTTCTGTGTCCAAGAAAACTCCTTGTGCTATGGTGAATCGTAGTTATATTGGCTTTGGACACAGATAATGCATATAGTGCCCAATAAAAATCACGAAAAACGTCAAATAGCACCACTGTAGACGGTTTCCGATAAAGGACACAGATAATGCACATAGTGCCCAATAAAAATCACGAAAAACGTCAAATAGCACCACTGTAGACGGTTTCCGATAATTTTCAATGACTCTATAAGACTATAGATGTTCGTTTGTTCTTACTACCAACTGTTAGTCACGTGTCACAAACCAGTATCATATCGTGAATAAAAAAGAAAATCTGTGATCAATTTCTTCTTCAATTATTTTCTGTAATCTCCAACGACATTGTCATTTCTGGTATTTAAGAATGTCATCTACGAAACGTTTGACTCTGTACCAATGTTCAAAAGAAGATATTGATCGAAAGGTCAAAGAACATGTGGTGAATTGTTATAGATGATATGGCAGGAAACTAGATATTGATGGGCAGAGCACAAGGTAAATGTAATGGTAACTAATTGTATATAATGCCGTAGGGATGTGAAGTAATAGTTTCACCTCACAATACTATGATCTTAGAATTTTGAGGTGATGCCGCCAGAATACCTGGGATATTTAGATGTTCAATGATTTCAGTATTCGAGTTCTGTTTTTTAATTTTCTATCAAAGCGCAGCAGGGATTGCTTCAATAACGCTGTATCCCACGATATGGGAATTAATTGAGAACGAGAACAGCGGTTCTCAAAGCAGTCAACATGGTTCTTCTGAGAGTCACAGTGATTTGCTTGGAAAATGGGTAGGGAGGAGGAGCATACACAAAATTGTACTTCAGGAGTTACAGAACCAAAGACCATGCTGAGGTCTGATGCTTCAGGCCAATTGGCGCCTATATCCTAGTCAAGCTGTAAACCATGACACACCACACTTCGTTTTTCGCACTACTTCCTGCTAACCAACAGGAATGTGAGAACCAACGAAGAATATATGTGCCACTTCTGCGTGCGTGTTCGTTTCTGCTTGTGTGCACGTTTATATTTGTGTGCACGTTTATACTTGTGTGTACGTTTATGCTTATGTGCACATTTATGCTTGTGTCTGTTTATGCTTGTGTGCACGTTTATGCGAATTACATCCCCATGTTTAGCAGTAGTGGAGTGATGCCTCCAAACAAAAGAAAGACCTTGAATTTCTAAAAATTATAGCGTGCTGTTGCAAAGTAGATGCAGACTTGATATCACAATGTCATCTTTGCTTGGAGTCTCTATATCCTCTACACTTTTTTCCATATATCATCTTTACTTGGGCTCTCTATATCCCCTACACTCGCGGTCCATATATCATCTTTACTAGGGGTCTCTATATCCGCTACATTTGTGGTCCATATATTATCTTTACTTGGGGTCTCTATATCCCCTACACTTGCGGTCCATATATCATCTTTACTTGGGGTCTCTATATCCCCTACATTTGCGGTCCATATATCATCTTTACTTGGGGTCTTTATATCCGCTACACTTGCGCTCCATATAACATACACACTGGCAAAACAAATATCGCATACCCTGGTTGCATAAATATCACAAAATCTGGCGACCCGAATTCCACATGTCTTGATAGCTCAAATATCATTGTCACTAACGTTCCAAATGTCCCATACTCTATCTAACCAGCTGTCTATCTATGTTCTTTCAGCGTTCTGCATAGACAGAAACCGGAGCTCTTCAGTGTGTGATTCTTGCATATTGCTGAGGCCCATAGTAATACACTCTTTGATGGATGATCTACGAAGAGTTTCTCTCGGTCTTCCTCGACTTCTTTTGTCATCTAGTACACATTTTAATGTTTGTAGTCGCAATCTGTTTTCATTCATTTTAAGTACATTTCCGATACATAAACCCATCGTTTTATTTTTTATAGAAACATATTGCTGTTTGATGTCTTATTTTACGATTTTGTTTGACTTGAATTCTTCTCAACTAATATTTAGGAGTTTCCTAAGACATTTTTTCACATGAATTTAATTTCTTCCCCATTGCTTTTGTTATTTTCTAACTTTCGCAACCATATGTTACTCCGGAGATAATATTGAAATTGAATAGTCATAGTGTGGTATATTTACTTAATGATTTTAATTTCCAGATGTTTGCTATGTGGTTGTTTGAACGCACGCGATGCCACCGCAATACTGGATTGAAATCTATTTTGCTGCATTTCCATCGTGTGTCATTTTACTGTCTAAATAGGAAAAGTTATCAACGGTCTGAATTGTATCTCCGTTCAGAGTGATTTTAAAATTACAGTTATTAAATTTCATGATCTTAGTCTTGTCAGTGTTGACTTGAAGGCCATTTTGTTCTGAAAGATGACAAAGTCAATTCCACACATCTTGTGCATTAGCAGGAAATGGACTTAATAGCACTAAGTCATCTGCAAAATAAAGATCACTCAGAGTTCCATCGCACGTCCATTTTACATCAAAAATGTTCATTTTAGACATAATTTTTCATAACCTAATTTAGAAATTTCGATAGCCAAACTAAAACCCAATGGTGAAATAATGCAGCCTTTTTTTTTACTCATGTTTCTATGTAAAACCATTCAGTTATACTCATGATGTAAAACCATTAAGTTTTACTCATGCTTCTATGTAAAACCATTCAGTATTTGACGATAACCAAAATGTATTTGACGATAATTTTCCAGAGTGCTAATCGATGCAGATTATCAAATGTCTTTTGAAAATCAATACAGTTGATAATAAGCAGAAATTGCATGTTCACTGATTCGTTCATAATTGTTCTACTAGTGAAAATGTGTTCAATTCATGATCACTTTAGTCGGAATCTGGCTAGTTCTTCTCTATGTTTAATTCATCACTTTAGTCAGAATCTGGCTAGTTCTTCTCTATGTTTAATTCATCACTTTAGTCGGAATCTGGCTAGTTCTTCTCTATGTTTAATTCATCACTTTAGTCGGAATCTGGCTAGTTCTTCTCTATGTTTAATTCATCACTTTAGTCGGAATCTGGCTAGTTCTTCTCTATATTTAATTCATCACTTTAGTCGGAATCTGGCTAGTTCTTCTCTATGTTTAATTCATCACTTTAGTCGGAATCTGGCTAGTTCTTCTCTATGTTTAATTCATCACTGTAGTCGGAATATGGCTAGTTCTTCTCTATCTTTAATTCATCACTTTAGTCAGAATCTGGCTAGTTCTTCTCTATGTTTAATTCATCACTTTAGTCGGAATCTGGCTAGTTCTTCTCTATGTTTAATTCATCACTTTAGTCGGAATCTGGCTAGTTCTTCTCTATGTTTAATTCCTCACTTTAGTCGGAATCTGGCTAGTTCTTCTCTATGTTTAATTCATCACTTTAGTCGGAATCTGGCTAGTTCTTCTATATGTTATATTCATCACTTTAGTCGGAATCTTGCTAGTTCTTCTCTATGTTTAATTCATCACTTTAGTCGGAATCTGGCTAGTTCGTCTCTATGTTTAATTCATCACTTTAGTCGGAATCTGGCTAGTTCTTCTATATGTTTAATTCATCACTTTAGTCGGAATCTGGCTAGTTCTTCTCTATGTTTAATTCATCACTTTAGTCGGAATCTGGCTAGTTCTTCTCTATGTTTAATTCATCACTATAGTCGGAATCTGGCTAGTTCTTCACTATTTTTAATTCATCACTTTAGTCGGAATCTGGCTAGTTCTTCTCTATTTTTAATTCATCACTTTAGTCGGAATCTGGCTAGTTCTTCTCTATTTTTAATTCATCACTTTAGTCGGAATCTGACTAGTTCTTCTCTATTTTTAATTCATCTTCTTTGAGCATCTCTAACGTCATACTACATAATATTGTTCTTGTGACTGGCAACAGACCATAGACCCTGGTGGCACAAATATCACAGACTATGTAGACTACAATATCTCCTATTTCTTTTTTTCCATTTCTCCTTCTGTATTCATTCTCAAATTCCCTCAGATTATAAGGGTATAGTCTGAAGAATAAAATGTCATTGTTTACATCACTGATGTGATATCTGCTCCGTTTGATTTGACACATCTGACTTTAGCATGGCTTCTGACGCGCTATGAGACTGGACAGCCATCCTATTACAAGTCCTCCTTTGTCGCCTTTTGTGACAAACATGGCAAAAGATAGTTTCGCTATTCTGTGTGCTCTTTTCTATCCTGGCAACATACGGGCAAAATATCACATATACTGACGTCCAAAATATCATAGACAGTTGGGGCATAATTGTACGCATGTGTACAGACACACACGCATGGAGACTATGTACACATTTATAGGTTTGTGTGTTCCGTAGTCGTAACCATCGATAATTGTTCGATGTCGGAACACGCCTGTTGTTCCGACAGACCGAAGTTGTGCTTGAACTAGTTACGGGCATTTCGTGGGTGGGTGGAACAACAAATCTGCCGCAAGGGCCAAAGGTGTGCCCTGATGTCGACGTCAGTTTCGGCAGCATTAGACTCGAAGCACCATCGAGTCGAGTTGTAGCTGAAACAGAGGGCGGAACACTTATAGGAATGTCCCACTTGCTGTCAGGCGAGTTTCTAATCAAGAATCAAGGGAGGGAGGGGTTGTGTGTGTGTGTGTGTGTGTGTGTGTGTGTGTCTGTATCCGTGTGCATATGTCTGTAATTTAGAATTTTTTTCTATACCTGTGCTTGTGTAACTGTGGATATGCATATATGTCACATATATCTATCTTGCGCAATGGTTAAGTCGTTCAACTTGTCCTCTAGAGGTCGCAGGTTCGAATCTAGCTCTCGACGTTCTGTTGAAAACGTGATTTTATTAGGAGCGCATGGGCGGATAATCACTTGATGCTACGGAGTTGCGTGATATGAGTGGTATTTTCAACAGACTGCGTGCCGCTTTTGTTATAGCGACAAAGCATACACAGTGAAAACCCAGTACATTGAAGTCAATCCTCTACACCCTCTGAATTTTTTCCTTATATGTGTGTATCAGTGATTGTGCTTATGTATATCTTCTTTTCAAACTCCTGCAGATTATCAAAATGTTGTCCGGTGAACAAAGAACAGAACTTCATCATCTATAGCTTGTCTGCGATATCTACGCCCTTCGGCCTGACACATCCGACTTCAGCATGGATTCTGAGTCACTTGACAATCGATGGGATGGGACAGCTAATTCCACCAAAAATTTTCATTAGTCGACTTTTGCGACGTGCATGGAAAGTAAAAGTGCTACTCTTCATTGCTACCCTTCGGGCTTACACTATGTTTCATATATGTGTCTGTATCTATCTAAGTATGTACGCCTTATTTTGTTTCATCCACAAAACAAAAGTACAGATAGCGATGTTGGGAGTGATACACAGAAAGAATATTCTGAAACGAACTTGTGTAAAGTCTCAAATGGAAAGTGGGAACAACGACATGCAAATTGGACGTACCGAAGTAATTTCGACCGATTTTCATTCTTAAAGAGGACCTCAAATTTAATGGATCAGACGAGAAATCTTTCAAAATAGAACAAAATTGAGAACGAAAGTTGTTGACTAGTGATGTTTTATTGGGAGGAAGAGACTAGGGAATAGACATAGTGATGAATTTTTGTGTGTGTGGACAGTTGTTCAGTTTATTTGAATGTGCAAACATTGTATCTTATCATTTGCAGCTTTGGTAAACTATGGAATATAAAAGGTTATGTTAGGAATGTGTGTTTGAATGTGGGTTTGAATGTGGGTTTGAATGTGGGTTTGGTGTGTACTTTTCTGAACAGTGTAGAAAAATACAGCTGTAGTTGTAGCATATGTTGTAGCAGTAATAGTGGTAGCTACAGTAACAGTGGTAGCTACAGTAATAGTGGTAGCTACAGTAATAGAGAAAAAGTTCGGTTAATCCATTGGAAATTTCTAGGCACAATATTCCCGTAGGTTGCCATTACTTTTGCCATTACCCCTTCGAGCTGAAATGCTACAGAAAGATACTTAGAATATCATGGAAGGATAAAATCAGAAACTCAGATATTATAAACACACTGAATATTCCAGAGTGTTGGTTACTAAACACAATAACAAAAAGAAAACTACGCCTGTTTGGTCATATAAAGAGACATAACTGTTTAGAAAGACAAATAATGGAGGGAAGAGTACCTGGGAGAGGAGAAGGGGCAGACCAAGAAGACGATGGACTGACGACATTAAAGATAATATGAGTACATCGCTAGAAAATGCAAGCCACATCGCCCAAGACAGAGAGAGGTTCAGAGAGTTCATTGGGAAGACAACGTTCTAGAAGGAATACGTCACATGACACAGTAATAGTGGTAGCTACAGTAACAGTGGTAGCTACAGTAATAGTGGTAGCTACAATAATAGTGGTAGCTACAGTAATAGTGATAGCTGCAGTAACAGTGGTAGCTACAGTAATAGTGGCAGTTTCAGTAATAGTGGTAATTTTAGTAATAGTGAAGTATTTCAATAATATGTAATAGTTTCAGTAATGGTGGTAGTTTCAGTAATAGTGGTAGTTGTAGTAAGGTCACGATGTTACTGTTGCAATTTTGAGTCATGTTTTGCATCAATGCGAGTAGACTGATAATTGGAAAAGTTCTAAAGACAAACTTTACAATACTTGAAATATGATAGAACCACACAGGTTGACAACAAGCAAGTACACACAGAGCTTAGACAAGAGTACAATTTTGTCACAATGATTAAAAGGATCTGTCAATAAAGCTTTCTCCAAGGTAATACAATAATGAGATGAGAACACAACAAGATTCTTAGTTCGCAGAAGGAACGCGAGAGATCATTAATCCTCATTTGTCAGAGAGAGAGCTTAAGCAGATGGAGAAAAAAAATAATTGTCTTTCTCATAGAGACAAGGAAGGGATTTGATAAGCAGAAAAC
This sequence comes from Meghimatium bilineatum, assembly GCA_034231615.1. Taxonomy (NCBI): domain Eukaryota; kingdom Metazoa; phylum Mollusca; class Gastropoda; order Stylommatophora; family Philomycidae; genus Meghimatium; species Meghimatium bilineatum. Next base: position 58,508,589 of record CM067304.1, read on the forward strand.
ACCGACGTATTATCTTTGCAAGCAGCTAAACATAGACCCACTAGCCGTGCATGCACGCTGATAATTTATCCACTTTTACAATTTCCTCTAAATATATGGAGGCCACAGAAGCTCAGTTGTTCGTGGAGTGGCTTCATAATCGGGTGGTCCAAATTCCAATTTTCAGTTCAACCAGAAATATTAAAAAAATCTTCAACGACATCATCATCATATGTCGACCATGGAAACGGATACAAAATCTTCTGGAATATTATATGCGGCTAGTGTGATGTTGACCACATCATCCCGAGGTATGTCATTGTTCAACGAAAATGTACGGACATAACACCATTTTCCACAATATGTCTCATTGCTTGGAAACGTACGTGAATGTTTACTTGCTAAATACATAACGGTACTACAGACACATAGTATATGATAATTGGCTATGAATTGATGTCATTGCACAATAGTATCCCACAATAGTATCCCACAATAGTATCTCACAATAGTATCTCACAATAGTATCTCACAATAGTATCTCACAATAGTATCTACAATAGTATCCGACAAAAGTATCCCACGATAGTATCTACAATAGTATCCCACAAAAGTATCCCACAATAGTATCTACAATAGTATCCGACAAAAGTATCCCACGATAGTATCTACAATAGTATCCCACAAAAGTATCCCACAATAGTATCCCACAAAAGTATCTCACAATAGTATCTACAATAGTATCTCACAATAGTATCTCACAATAGTATCCCACAAAAGTATCTCACAATAGTATCTACAATAGTATCTACAATAGTATCTCACAAAAGTATCCCACAATAGTATCTACAATAGTATCTCACAAAAGTATCCCACAATAGTATCTACAATAGTATCCGACAAAAGTATCCCACGATAGTATCTACAATAGTATCCCACAAAAGTATCCCACAATAGTATCTACAATAGTATCTCACAATAGTATCTCACAATAGTATCTACAATAGTATCTCACAATAGTATCTACAATAGTATCTCACAAAAGTATCCCACAATAGTATCTACAATAGTATCTCACAATAGTATCTCACAATAGTATCTACAATAGTATCTACAATAGTATCTCACAATAGTATCTCACAATAGTATCTACAATAGTATCTCACAATAGTATCTCACAATAGTATCTACAATAGTATCCCACAAAAGTATCCCACAATAGTATCTACAATAGTATCTCACAATAGTATCTACAATAGTATCTCACAATAGTATCTACAATAGTATCTCACAATAGTATCTCACAATAGTATCTACAATAGTATCTCACAATAGTATCTCACAATAGTATCTACAATAGTATCCCACAAAAGTATCCCACAATAGTATCTACAATAGTATCTCACAATAGTATCTACAATAGTATCTCACAATAGTATCCCACAAAAGTATCCCACAATAGTATCTACAATAGTATCTCACAATAGTATCTCACAATAGTATCTACAATAGTATCCCACAAAAGTATCCCACAATAGTATCTACAATAGTATCTCACAATAGTATCTCACAATAGTATCTACAATAGTATCTCACAATAGTATCTACAATAGTATCTCACAATAGTATCTACAATAGTATCTCACAAAAGTATCCCACAATAGTATCTCACAATAGTATCTACAATAGTATCTACAATAGTATCTCACAATAGTATCTCACAATAGTATCTACAATAGTATCTCACAATAGTATCTCACAAAAGTATCCCACAATAGTATCTACAATAGTATCTACAATAGTATCCCACAATAGTATCTACAATAGTATCTCACAATAGTATCTCACAAAAGTATCCCACAATAGTATCTACAATAGTATCTACAATAGTATCCCACAATAGTATCTACAATAGTATCTCACAATAGTATCTACAATAGTATCTCACAATAGTATCTACAATAGTATCTCACAATAGTATCTACAATAGTATCTCACAATAGTATCTACAATAGTATCTCACAATAGTATCTACAATAGTATCTACAATAGTATCTCACAATAGTATCTCACAATAGTATCTACAATAGTATCTCACAATAGTATCTCACAATAGTATCTACAATAGTATCCCACAAAAGTATCCCACAATAGTATCTACAATAGTATCTACAATAGTATCTACAATAGTATCTACAATAGTATCTCACAATAGTATCTACAATAGTATCTCACAATAGTATCTCACAAAAGTATCCCACAATAGTATCTACAATAGTATCTACAATAGTATCCCACAATAGTATCTCACAATAGTATCTACAATAGTATCTCACAATAGTATCTCACAATAGTATCTCACAATAGTATCTCACAATAGTATCTCACAATAGTATCTACAATAGTATCTCACAATAGTATCTACAATAGTATCTCACAATAGTATCTACAATAGTATCTCACAATAGTATCTCACAATAGTATCTCACAATAGTATCTCACAATAGTATCTCACAATAGTATCTACAATAGTATCTCACAATAGTATCTACAATAGTATCTCACAATAGTATCTCACAAAAGTATCCCACAATAGTATCTACAATAGTATCTCACAATAGTATCTCACAAATAGTATCTCACAATAGCACCCGCTCAGACTCCACATTTAGGTTTATCGTTTTTAAGGTCCCCCCCCCCCATTTCGTTGTATCAACCAGTAGGTAAAATATATCATTAAAACAGTAAATGTTAATTAACAAAAATATGTTTAGTTTATTATTTACATCGATTTGTTATGACGTGTACAACTTTTCACAAATGTTTTAATTTTCATATAAACGTTTGGATAGGTAAGGTAAAGAAACACTGATCCATTCAGCATATTACATAATAGCTTGAGTATTATTATTATATCTCAAAATTAAAACAAATATGAAGTGAATTATAAATATTTTGTATCACATGGATAATATTTCTGTCTTAAACTTAAGGGTTTTGATTATCAAAATAAGGATTTAGTCATAGTTTGCAAAATATGTAGGTACTTTGACATGAATGACGGAAATCAACCAATAAATCATTTCTATTAAAAAAAGTTTACCCCTTGATTAGAGTGTAACGTGTTATATTACAAGGGAGAAATTGAAAAGTTTTGCCTTCAGAGCCATAATTTTGACAACAGCGCTCAGAGCCACGTGACACCTATGTGAAAATAATTGCTAAGGAAGCGATCACCGGGACATGTAATGACATGCGCCTGGAACGTGCCACATGCGCACATCAGACATAAAATGGCGACAGGTATGGAAATACGGTTAAAACAACATTTAGTGATTGAATTCCTGATGGCCAAAAGGTTGTGCTACCATCGACATGCATCGAAAAATGACTGCGGTATATGGTGATGTCTGTGTGTATGTAAGTGCTTGTCAGGAGAAGGGCAACTGTAAAAGACGTCACTCCAACGACGTCGCGGCCTGCATGACAAGACGAGCAGCGGGCGTCCGATCACGGCAGGGGATGCACAGCACCAAGCTCGCGAGGACTAGCTGATTCGTACCAATAGCCGTGTCAATCAGAAAAATATCGCCATAATGTTTAGGATTTCGACTGAATTAGTCCGTCATTTTATCAATGCCTTGCATGGATATAGGAAAATGTGTGCGAGATAGTCCATCACATGCTGATACCGGAAATAAAACAGCGGCGATAGCAGGCGTGTCAGAAAATTATTGCACGATACGAACAGGAAGGTGATACCCAGCATGGTCCATTGGACATATTATGGGTCCCATCCCATCCCATCCCATGGCAATTTATGCCTGTCCCATCCCATCCCATGAGATTACTATTATATTAATATGGAATACATTTAAAATAAAATTATGAAATTTATGAAAATTTAGGTTTAGTGTCTACTAAATAGGACTACATATAAAAAGAGACATGCAAAACGACAAAATGTATTAACTTTATGACAATTCAGTATCATTCTGACACTCTCATTTTATTAGACCATTTCTGAGTCACTCTGCTCATTCAGCACATTATCAATTTCCCGCTGATCGACTGCTTCTACTAATTCAGTTAATTCGGGTAATCCTTGAACCATTTCCACAAAGTTCATCTTACATGCAAATCTGATGTACACAGAGTTTATAACGAGAGCTGGTGACATCCGTTTTCGTAACTTACTCAACAACAATCCGGCCGCACTAAATAAGCGCTCTACTGCTGCCGTCAAATTGAGAAAAACCTAGACAAGCCTTTAAATACATGGGAAATACAAATATGTGCTGTCCCATCCCATCCCATCCCATGGGACGTTTCCCATGGCACTCAACAACTCAAGCCACTCAACAATTGTGTACATTACACACGCGCAATTTAAAAACAAAACTAATCACAGCGCATGCTTCTTTATAAATGAAACTCATAAAACAGATCTAGTTCGTCGGTCATGTCTCAACAAGAGACATGTGGTGTGAGGGTTTCCACATCACATAAATTATTGACATTTTGTGCTTTAAATACGACATGGAAAATGACCATTGGAAACTAAGAACAACGATTTATATTTCTGAAAATTGAATTACTTGAAATTTCGAAAATTCGGGTCTTCATAAAGTCAGTCCTGGTATTTTGAAGCATCCGCTTATAATCCGATATCCGGGTATTTTCGAGAGCTGAAATCCAGGTTTTCGACCTCTTTTACGTCAAACAAATGTCACTAAAAGAATCAATGACTGTATGATTTATTCCTGTGGTTTGCATCTTTTTTAAAAATTTTACCGTAGTCCCCTTATGGAGCAAACTTTCGTCCATGTTAGTTCTTTCAAATACCCTTGCCTAAAAAAAAACAGAGATTAATTTGTATATATAAATCAACACGGTTTAATACGTTGACAGCTATAAATCTGATTATTTATCGTTCAAGTAGTTCTCTTCATGTGGTAGTACCTACAAGGGTTTTCAACCTTTTCAGGCAGCAAGCACCGCCCGTATAAAATAGTTAGTGCTAGCGATCAATTTTTAATTCCCATGGCCCGAGCACGTCCTTAATAGAGCACCAAGGCTATCGTAAGCACCAGGTTGAGAAGGTCTGATCAAGACGGATTTAGGACTAACCAAATTGAGAAATGATTCCGGATCCCCCATGTAAGCTCTCTTGACGCTCATCGTGGACCATATGGGCATCCGATGTGACAACCACCGATTTGTTCTGCAACAAACTCAAACATAAAGTGTCTCTGTGCATACAAACCCGCTAAATTAAAGAGTAAAATATGAACAAAGATATAGATACATATATTGCACTACGAGAATACACATATGTGTTAAGTAGTTATTGAACTGTGTACATACTGATAGCCAAAGAATATAAATATCTAGGCAGAGTTTTTTACCGAAGATGGAAGACTAGACAGAGAAATAGAAACAAGGTGACAGAAAGCAGACACAGTGACGTACAAGCTTTCACCATTACTTCTTCACCCAAAGATCAAGATGGACATAAAAAATATATATTTTCTACAATTTTTATACCAAAACTCTGCTACCAATGTCAAACATGGTCTTTAAAATCTTCGGAGCAGAGAAAAATCGACACTTTGAAATGAAATGAATGAGAAAAGCTGCAATGGTTACCAAACTAGATGAAATTTAAAAAATGAAGAAATTAGAAAAAGAGTTGGTATAATATCATGTATCGAACATATTGAGAGACAGCAAGTAAAATGGCTCGGTCACCTTATGAGAATGACGCCAAATCAAAAACCAATAAGTGCATACAACAAGAGAATATCTGGGCGTAATGACAACGGCAGGAAAAGAAAACATGAAGATAGCCTTGAATAAACATGGACTAAATGCAACCACGGCGACACATCTGACATTGGATCGATAGCTAAAGCTCCCACCCCTACGCTTAACGGCAAGTGTGAATGCGATCAACCATTTACCTAGCGATAGACAATATACAATATACATACAAAATGTTCTTGTAGCTCACTAGTTAATCACATTTCCCAATCTGCCACGCAGTTGGTCAATCGTATTAGGAAAACACTTTAATAAAAAAAAACCTGCCAATCGCAATGTTTATATCTCATCTATTGCAGTGCCCAAATCCAACACGTTTTCGCAACGCACTTTCACAGCTTCGTACAGACAAATATAAACATTGTAGCTGATAGTTAGCATTCGGAGACGTGGTTTAGCAATAATTCACTGTCGCTAACACTCGCTAAAATTGCTCAAGATGACAATAATATATAGAATTTCTGTAGTACAGAAATAATTGCATTCAAATATATTGAAATCAGTTCACGTTCAATCTGTGTATCAACGTTCTTTGATCTTGTTGTTTATTGTTTTTCTTTGTTGGAGATCGTCCAGGCAGTAATAGATTGTATTTTGTTTCCCTAAGTGACCCATTGACGCTGGTGCACATCTGAATATGACAATGTTCTCAATCTTGCTATAAAATGATCTCACTTCTGTGTCCCGTGAGAAAACTCAATGCAAATATTCTACAACTTAGAATAAGACCGATAATAAAAGTATTTCTCAGCGGAACCTAGGTTGAGACGTGGCCGACATGAGCTTACACAACTAACTGCTCAATGAAAGTTCTAGTACCCGAGACGTTCTGGATAGTACTGTTCAGTGACCTCACATAGTGTCAATGACATACGACAGATAGTAATGTTCAGTGACCTCACATAGTGTCAATGACATACGACAGATAGTAATGTTCAGTGACCTCACATAGTGTCAATGACATACGACAGATAGTACTGTTCAGTGACCTCACATAGTGTCAATGACATACGACAGATAGTAATGTTCAGTGACCTCACATAGTGTCAATGACTGATACGACAGATCATTGATCACTTTCTGTATCACTTTGTATCGCCAACCAATAAAAAGCGTGAAAATAAAGGATTAGACAAGGTAAGTTTGAGAGCAGAGCGCAGGAAAATCATGGACAAGCACTTGAACCAGTCCACAAAAATTAGAATTTCCATTGAGCAGTTAGGTCCGTGAGCCACTTTTTGCCACGATTGAGCTTATACGGAAAAGACATTGTACTGATTAATATGTGTGCTACAGATATACAGAATATATGGAACGAAATGTAAGTAAAAACTAAAGATAACACACGGCGAACACGATTTGCAGAGTAATTTCAACAAGATCAATAGATAAATACACCTTTTCATTCACAGATTTCTATTATTATGTGTAGTGTTAATGGATAGTTGTTTTTTTTTAACACTGGTGTATCTTTTTTTTTATTCGTGTCTTCTTCTTCAACGTTAATTCTCAAACGCTGCTGAAACTCTCTCTCTTGTAGCAGGACAATGGTCATATTAGGTTTCCAGCAGGATGTAGTCCAGAGAATAGAAATGCGTTGTGTCACCGCTTTATTTACGTCAATTGCTCGACACATCCGTATTCGGCAGGTATCTTTGTTTGAAAGTCTTCTTTTTGGATTAATTACGCTGTTGTCTGAAGTTCCCCTGTAGGTCTCTCTCTCTCTCTCTCTCTCTCTCTATATATATATATATATATATATATATATATATATATATATATATACGAGGCGTGTTCAAATGAAAACGGGACGTGTTACACCACGCGTGATAGAGCGCACTGATATTGATGACATTTTGCACTAGTAATGAGTATCCAATAATTTACATACGGTCACGTGTTCATCTTCCCAGCATGCATATGTGCTGCAGAAGACTGTTAACAATATGGCGGTGTGATTCCGAACCCGTCCAAAGTGAATCAGCGTGCTGTGATCCAGTTTCTTTCATTTGAAGGATGTCAAGCAGTAGACATTCATCGGAGAATGAAGGCAGCATATGGTGACAAATGTTTGTCGAGGACCAGAGTGATGGAGTGGGTGCGTATGTTTAAAGACGGAGGTTTCTGCTGGGAAGGTTATGGTGACTGCATTTTTTGACCATGAAGGGCTTTTGTTGAATGATTTTAAGGAACCTGGTGTCAACATCAATGCCGACCATTATAAAGACACTTTAGACAAGCTGCATAAGGCCATCAAGGCTAAGCGACCAGGCAGACTTTCTCAAGGTGTGATTCTTCTCCACAACAACGCTCGTCCGCACGTCGCAAAAATTGTGCAGGAAACATTGGCAAAGAAGAATTGGGAAGTTCTTCATCACCCAGCCTATAGTCCCGATTTATCCCCGTGTGATTTCCATTTGTTCGGACCGTTGAAGAAAGCACTAAAGGGACAGCGATTCAACAGCGACGCAGACGTGAAGACAGCGGTGACCACATGGTTCAGAGAACAGCCACGCAACTTTTTCTCGGACGGCATTCGACGTCTACCTAAACAGTGGGATGCTTGCCTAAATGCATACGGAGATTTTTTCTGATGAACCCAGGTGCATTCGTATTCACAAGTGGTTGCTTTGTTCAATTCCGTTGAAAATATTAAATTGCGTATGATACTTTTTAAATAAATCCACAAGTCCCGTTTTCATTTGAACACGCCTCGTATATATATATATATATCTTTGCGTGCCGGGTTGAGCCGTTGGACCAGTGCATCTCTCTCACATGTACATACTGGGAGCAGTTCTGCAGAATATGTTCAGATGTCTGTTCACCTGTTCCAGAAGTGCATACTTTGGGTCACGCAAACTGAGGCTGGTTCTGGGCTCGTTTGGACAAGTAGTACACAGCGTTTAGTATTATAGTGTATAATATATTTTGTACTTAATGTCATGATGGTGCTGATGATCTAGATCCGCCCGTGTGTAGCCGAGGCCTGAAAGGGGAGCAAAGAATAGCAACACTGTTTACCTTCCATGCATGTCGTAAAAGGCGACTATGGAGGTTATGGGATGGAGTTGGCTGTCCTATCCCATATAGGGTCAGTGACCCACAGCCATGCTGAAGTCGGATATGGCAATCGAAAGGCACAGATACTGCAGCAATGCTGTAAACCATGACACAACACATTCCGTTCTCCGGACTACATCCTGCTAATTTGCAGGAATTTGAGAACAAACGCAAAATAATAATAAGAAGATCTAGATCAGGGGTCGACAACCGACGGCCATCGGGCTATCCGGACCCAGTTTAAGTACGTGACTCAAGTTGCGATTCGAATAGGTACCATCTGAACGGACCTGGCTCAAATCCCGCTTCTTCTGCCTTATGATTTTTTCTACAAGTAGTTCGGGCGTGTATCACGATTATAATTCTTAAAGTTGACGGAAATCAAACCAGGTCCGTGCTAGCAGCACCGAATCGCTTGCAACTCAAGTAAACACGTTTTTCCGTACTTGACCGTACTACATCCCGCGCCCCCCCCCCCCAAAGAGATGTGATCTCCATAAGACATTCAACCTGTGTACTCAAGTACACTTGTATCAAGATGAAGATTTTATCAGAGAAATTTAACAATTCAACTAAATTCGACAATTTAGACATTCTTCCACAAAAAATGTAAACATAGACACTAAAGTTGCATTATACAAGACTACTATTATTCCATCACTGTGATACCAGTGCCAAACCTGGACAATGACAACTCAAGAGAAAAGAAAAATAGTAACAGTAGAAATGTCATGTCTAAGAAGAATATTCGTAGTGTCATTAGATGTTGTTGTTCGTCCATCACAAGTGATGATGACCATTTGTAACATCCACTTTTGAAAATTCAATTTTAGTTATGTCCTTGATTATGAGTTCGTAGATGGCTAATGAGCCCTATTCGAGCTGTAAAATTCCTTGGACAGTTTGGACATGGAATAACGACTGTAGACGGATCTTGGTCTATCCGTGACTTTCTAGCTGCTCTCCGCTGTTGAGCTGCTGCATTTCTTTTCTTTTCACAAGATGATGCGCTCTTTTTTATTCTAGACCGCTATGTAGATCTATTTTGTGCAAGTTCTTCCCATTAGGAGATAGAATTAGAGACAATAACATAAGACCGACAACCAAATCAATACCAGTATTGGAACACATCAAAAGACAACAGATTAAGTGGTTTTCACACGCTTCAACACTACCAACAGACAGCATGCCACAAATGGCCATGACACATAGACATAACTGCTATAAAGCCAGAGGCAGACCATGTAAAAGATGGATCACAGAAATCAAAGAAGCCACAGGAGCAAGCTTACATATAGCACACAAGAAAGCCATCTCCAGAGAGCTCTTCCACCGCTGACGCCGCAAGGCAAACAAGGGCCACAGGGTATAGATAGATAGATAAATAGACATTGAACACAGTCGTGCACGAGGAACACAGAATGGCTCATTTGTGGCCCTCAGTAATATAATATTTACTAGCTCAAACCTTTTAATGACTCATTTTACTATTCCCGTGATTTTTATTGATCAAATTTATATATTATACTTTGTATGATAGCCAATGAGAATAAAGTGAATTGTCAATAAGTCATTTGAAAATACTGGATTTTCAATTAGTCATTATGTCGTATATTGGAGACGGCGATGGCTTATACTAGAAAACTGCTCTACACCTGACGCTGAAGAGAAGATAGAAAAAAAGGAACAAAGGAAACGCTATCATTATGTCCAAACAAAAACATCTAGCAGTGGTAAAACATTGCAAACTTGTGTGGTTTGTGTACGTGGTTAGGCACGATTCTCTTTCTAAGACCGTCCTGTACTGGACAATTGAGGGTGAAAACAATGAGATTAATGAAAATTATGAATTGCGAATATTGCAAACTGGACAGTATTAAGATTCTCCACGCTCGTGTGTTGCCGGGGCACCAGAGGATACTGTTTACCTTCCATGCATGTTGAAAGAAGCGACTAAAGAGGTTATGGGGTGGAATTAGCTGTTCCGTCCCATATTGAGCCAAAGTGATCCAAAGCCTTGCTAAAGTCGGATGTGTCAGGGCGATTGACACATATATCGCAGCAATGCTGTAAACCATGACACAACGCACTCCGTTCTCCGGACTACATCCTGCTAATATGCAGGAGTTTGAGAACGAACACAGAAGGAGAAGAATCTCCACACTCAAGCAAGGAAATGCGAACGCAGAGACATGTCAGAATTTTGCTGTTGATGTTTCTAAATTGACCCACGACCCTAAAAAGATATGGGTTTTACCATCTTGATAAATTCTAGCCCAGCATTTTGCTAAACTCCAGTAACAACTTGACAATTTGTGTTCGTTTCCTTTCATTCAATTTCAATAAATTAGCAGCATTTATGTAGCTTGTCCCAATGTATTAGCCGTGCTTGCTAAAATCCCACATCAATAATGCGCTAATTTACATTTGTGTCGCTGCCCAAGTTAATTATGTGTTTTTTTTCTAAATTTTTTTCATTATTTTCTCATTGTTGTTCCTAGATTTTATTTGGTTTTAAAGATTTTAATTTATTTTGAGAGTTTTCCACAATTAATTTATTTAATCAAGATCATAAAATCAAAATTATTTTTTTAGTGCAGTTTATGTATTTTGATTTCTTTTTCTGTATTCGATATCAAACAATCCTGCCTTGTAATATGTGGTCTCAAATAGATATGAGCAGTTTTATGGTTAACAGCTTGCCTGCGATATAGGCACACTTATGCACAACAGATCAAACATTAGCATGATCTTAGGCTCACAACTATGCAGAAAATATATGTGCTGGACCAGAAGGCGCGAAATAACGCAGCTCCACCGTGAAACCAGTAACACAACGTACTTCACCTTCCACGGTGGAAATCACACGAACTTTCGTGTTGGTTTTCATAGAGAGATCACACAAAAAGAGAGATCACAAAGGCTCAAAATTACTCTTTATGGAATGGGATATAGAACCGATCTATCTCCTCAGATATAATAATCTACTCTGATCACTCAGTCATTCATTATCAACGTAAGCTTTTCTGCACGGTCCTCTGGGGAAAATGTCAAAGAATCAGCTGTGTCTTAATTACAACCACAAAAACGGATTTACAAGGGTGATAAAGGCTGTGACAGTGACAGTGTCATAACTGCTGTCACAGAACTAATTTCCTGAATATATACTTAGTGGTTCAATGAACATGATTCCGAAAGTTGAAGCGGGAGTCGTCGACAGTCGATGGGTGGAGTTATTGACATAATCTATTATTACATTTACATTCGTGCCAGGAATGTGGCGGTTATGGGCAATGAGCGAGTCGATACACTGGCGAGCATGGCCACAGTGTCAATAAGTACATAAATTGATCTATATGACATGTTTAATGCGTTAAGCGACCTCGTACGCTCAGAGGATTTTCTTAAGTGTGGATCGTGGTCACTCTCAAGACTGCCTGTGATCGGTGAAATGCTCGGAATTCCTGAAAAGAGGAACATAATAGACGCTCTAAAAGACTAATTCATTTCCATCGAACCGGATATGTCGGACGCTAAACTCTGATGGATTTATTGAGACGGGAATCGGAGCACCTATAGAAGTGTCTGATGTGCGCTGATGATAACCTACAATCACTACTCATAATCATATTCTAATTTTCCCCAGACCCTCTCATGACTTAGCTTTCTATTACACCATTTCAGCTTTTCCATGACAAAAATATATTTACTGAATGTTTCAGTTAGGTTCATTTATGTACCATAGTCCGGCTCTGTGGCGACCACAAACATCTCATCAACATACTGAAGTCAAACTTCACAGGCAATTATGCACCCATACCGTTCAAAACGCAATGGCACACTACTAAACGTTTTTATATTGCCTATAAAAACGCAATCCAACTCCCCCCCCCCCCCCAAAAAAAAAAATAAAAAAATTAATCATAATATGTTAGCAAAAGGTAGGAAAAGTTAATTGTAGATTAAGTTTCTTTGGATCTGGTACACATTTATATATAACTTGTTGTTTGGAGGGGTATGTGTTTATTTGGCGAAAAACTTAATAAATGAGGAAAGTAAATAGAAGAACTTGCATATTGATGTTTCTTTGCTTTTGATGTTGTACCCATTTTTAATACAGTAATACTGAAAAAGACAACAAAAAGAATACTATTACAGACAGTTTACAATTATCTCTTGACTGCTAATGGCAGGATTGGGGTGGCAGGGGATGGGGTTATCAACATATCACCATTAAGGATACTGCTTGTGATCAATAAAAAAATACGTGCCTGATACGATATTCCAAGATATGCCTCGATGGTGTGAAAAAGGAAATTATACTTCCCAAAATACGAAAAAAAGAAATATACTTCCTTAAAGATGAATTGAAAATCTATACTTTAATTTCTCAGAGGCGCGAAAAGAGAAACTATACTTCCTCAAAGGCATGAAAAGAGAAACTATACTTTCTCAAAAAATAAAAAGGGAAACTATACTTCCTCAAAGAAATAAAAAGGGAAACTATACTGTTCAAAAAAAGAAACGCAAGTTTTTTGGAGTTACTTTTATAAAATATATTCGCTGATTGGGCAACATTCAACATATCGCCTGTTTGCAACTTATTTATCAACTTCTCGTGGTTTGCATGAATTGTACTCGCCTCATTATTCGTCAGGTCATGAAAGTGGTGATGGCCAAAACAACATTTTTGACAATAACTTGTGATAGGTTCCTGAGAATCCCGTGAAACGTAATGAACTCAATACTCTGACAAAATTATTAAATGCCTATAAATATTGACGGTCCTCGAGTAACTTCATTTGAAAACTCAATGCACAAGTATGACCCATCTGACTATAGAACAACGATACATCATCATTGAACCTTTACAGACTGGACACTCATAAAGTGTAGTGGGCAGAAAATTTAATGTAGTTAGACGTACTAATAGTCGTCTTTAGAGGCGCTTCTAACAAACTGGCTCAGTGGCAGACCAGCCGCGAGTTTAAGATCCAGAGTCACAACTCCTGCCGAAGACATACGGCTGGGTCACCTAAGAAACCCATTTGCATCTGCGTTCTCCACTGTCCATTCAATGACAGCGGCTTGTATAATTTCAGATCAAACGGCCAGGAACCGGCTGCAGGATGTTGATGTTTGGGCTAATCAATGGACCTACAGAGGTCCTATTTTTATGGACCGGCATCGTGGGCGACTGCAGTGGGCGAACCACCATCATTAATGGACTGTTGGGAATGACCAGAGAAGGGTTTCTTTTAGTAATGAATCATTTTTGTGCTTCAGCGTCACGATAGACTGAGAAGAGTTTACCGCAGACGCTACACCTAGAACAACGTTGATGTGGCTCCTCCCCATGGTGGTGGAGTTGTACTAATGTTGGGGAAAGGGGATCTACTACATGGGAAGCTGTGACCCGGTGCGAATTGAAGGACGCCTGAATTCCGAACGATACGTCGCTGAAATTGTTCCTCATCACATTTTGGCTCAACAAGGGCTGATTTTTTAACAGAATAACGCTCGAACTCATGTGGCACATCTCTCCACTCAGTTCCATGCTGACAACAACGTCCACACCATTTTGTGACCAATCATATCATCAGACATGAATCCCACAGAACACTTTTGGGATGAACTCGACAGACGACTTCTTCAGTGAGACGTGGCTCCAGCCAATTTCTGACAGTTGTCTCATGCACTGCGTGAAAAGATGGACGTCATCCCATAACAACAAATTCAACGGCTTATCGGATCCATGTCCAGGAGACGTCGTTCTTTTATTCATCCGAGATGAATAAGACGTCAGAGGAGACCGACCATACACCAAACTGAAACTCATACACCAAACTGAAACGGAGACCTCAGTCATAAAGAATAACTGTCCACATCAATTATAGTAAATATCATGTCATTGTTAAAATCTGAAAGCTTCTTATTGCTAAGGTTGATACATTAATTCCGTAAAATAAAATTGTGGTACATGTTAGAAATATGGTGTCCTTTAGCACTGCAATATTATTGCGTTTCTTTTTTTTTTTTTAAACAGTATATATTTCCCCAAAGGCGAACAGCGTATTATACTTCCCAAAGGCGTGACATAAAGAGAAATTATATTTCCACAAGATCGAGAAAAGGGAAACTGCACTTCCTCGTGTAATATACTTGACACATCACAGAATTGTTACTATTTCTTCCCAACATTCTTCACGTGTCACAGTATTGTTATTATTTCTTCCCAACATTCTTCAAGTGTCAACGAATTGTTATTATTTCTTCCCAACATTCTTCACGTGTCACAGTATTGTTATTATTTCTTCCCAACATTCTTCACGTGTCACAGTATTGTTATTATTTCTTCCCAACATTCTTCACGTGTCACAGTATTGTTATTATTTCTTCCCAACATTCTTCACGTGTCACAGTATTGTTATTATTTCTTCCCAACATTCTTCACGTGTCACAGTATTGTTATTATTTCTTCCCAACATTCTTCACGTGTCACAGTATTGTTATTATTTCTTCCCAACATTCTTCACGTGTCACAGTATTGTTATTATTTCTTCCCAACATTCTTCACGTGTCACAGTATTGTTATTCCCACTTCCCTATTCGGGCCCGGTACCACTACAACACGAACATGTATAATTTCTGTATATTTCAATCTTGATCTTGATAAACTAGAATGCTCCTCAGCAATACACCGTGCACATCGTTCTGTAATCCTCCAAGGATTTCCCTAGGCACAGCTCAAAGGAAATTAGAAATATAAATTAGGAGCATGTGTTGCAATGGAAAAAGGATTATATTTGGGGAGGGGGAGGGGGTAAGGACACTATTTTAGATTGTATCGTGAGTACGTTTTATTTAGATTGTATCAGACAAATGCGGGGAAAAATGTGATGATGAAAGAAAAAAGAAATGAAAATGCTGTAAAAGTGAAAAATGAAATTTGGTGTGGTTAACTAATAAATGGTTAAGTAATAAATGGTTAAGTAATAAATGATTAAGAAATAAATGGTTAAGTAATAAATGGTTAAGTAATAAATGGTTAAGTAATAAATGGTTAAGTAATAAATGGTTAAGTAATAAATTGCTTTTATGATAAGATTCGCTCCTGTCAACCGCATTCGTAGTCCAATTGGTTATGTCAGAACTATACATGCCGAAGATGGATGTGCCGGACCACAGGCGCAAATTAAAACGGCGACACAACACATTTTATTTCTCTGGATTACGTCGAGCGGAAAGTCCTGCAGGACCACTATTCTGTAACAAGTGAGTTCCAGTGGGAGTTTGAGAATAACCGCAAACAAGCAAAACGAACTCTTCAACGATAAAAAAATGTGGAAGTTATGGTTCTGGTAATCCAGTCATTGTATTTTATTACATTTTCTGGTTATAGTTGTAACACCAACATCGGTGGATACAAAAGAACGTGTTCCAACAATGTGCTAGCAAGACTCAATAAAGTCTTAAAAAAACAACATTCATGGTATTGGCTGTGCTGCTCACATTGTCCACAATGGTGTTCAGACAAGTGTTGATATGTTGCCAGTTGATATTGAACCAATTTTGAACAAAGTTTATTTCAGTATTTTGATATTTACTCGGTGAGAGAAGAGGAATTGAAGAATTTCTGTGAATTTGTAGAAAAAGAATACAAACTTGTTCTTGGAAGTGTGAAAAAAAGATGGTTATCATTACTGTTAGCTGTGAGTAGGGTTATTGATATGTATGGTGGACTCAAGTCCTATTTTCTATCACAAGATAAATGTACTACACTACGGAAAGTATTTTTTAATGATCAGAATTTCTCCAAAATCAGCTGAAAATATTCTCTGCAACAGTAATGAAAATAGAAGGGGATAATATTTTGGCAATTGAAGTGGCAGAAGGACTAGACGTGTTGAGACAGAAAATAATGACCAGAAAAATTGAAAATTTCTAAACACTCAAAATGACATCAATTATTTCTAAACTTAAAGATGAGGGTGATTTTGATGAAAAAGAGTTCTTGGACACCACACACTTATTCTACAATACTTTCCTAGAATATTTAAATAAGTGGATTTACTATTTTCAACTTTTGAAAGCATTTCACTGGATGAAACTGGAGACTCTGTTAACTTGGGCTGATATTTCAACAAGTTTAAAAGCCACCAGTGAGGTTGATATCCGGAATATTATTGATGAGGATTAACTATTTGATGACATCAACAACATAAACAATATTATTAACAGCAAGATAGAAGAATGGAAGGACACAAACGCAGAAGTGGATACAAAGTGGTGTATCGTTTTAAAGTGCTACAGGAAAAAGACACCCAGAACAGAAACATCGTGATATTTGTTGGATTTGTTATGGCAATTTCAGGAACAAACGTAGCCGTGGACATAATTTTATAACTGATACGTTCTGTATGGATAGTTGAAAATAACAATTTAATCACTAAGACAGTGAAGTAAATGATAGTGATAAAGACACACTTTAAGACTGTTTCATGCACAGAATTTCACGAGTGTATCTCTAGAGATGAAGAATTTTTGACAAATATATTTTCTTCACATAAATCTGTGAATGATGATGATAGATTGTAGTACAGTTCTTAGTCATGGGGACAAGTCTTATTTCTGTAAGTTATTATGTCATAATACTGTTATGTCTATGCTTATAATCTATAATACACAAGTGTCATATATTTTGCGAGAAATACTTGTCTGAAATACTTTTAAAATGTTAACGATAATTCAACAACTCTATAATACACCTCAGTTATATATTATAAGTGATAAATAGCTTGTTTAATTATGTTATATACTAATTGCATAGTATTGAATTTGTATGCTGCGCGTCCCCTATTTAAGGCTGGAAAAAGCCGAATTGTCCCATTTTTGGGTCTAGGAAATATGGTCACGCTATTGAGGGTTAAAGAAAAAGAGGAAGACCTAAAACAACCCTTAAAAACACCATTCTCAAAGAAGAGGAATTAATAGGCTGTAAGACCATTCAGGAACTAAAGCTGCAGGCAGCTGACCGCATCATATGGAGAACCAAAACCTCTGCCCTATGTGTCGCTTGCGGCACGAAAGGAACAAACTAACTAACTATTGTAGCAGGACAATTTCTCTACTAGATTTCCAACAGGATATAGTCCAGATAACGGAAACATGTTGTGTCGCTGTTTTATTTGCGCCAAAAGCCGGACACATTTATCCTCTACGGATACCTCCTTTTAAAATTAAATATACAACAGGAAATAGCTCTTTCATGACTTTTTAAAACCTTTAAATCATCGCATCTTGTTTTTTTTGTCTCTTCCACTGTGCTAGAAGTTACTTCCCTTTCCTCCTTCAATTTCCTGACAATTTTGTCCCCTCTCAGGAATGATGTTAACCTCGGCGACCTTTTCACCCCGGAAGATAATGATCTTACTGGCAGTTGTGATTAATTAAAACCGGGTCAGCAAATATGACCGCTTACATTATAAATACAACAATATTCAAACTATACACACCGACTTCACATTTTCACAAATTCTGGCAGCAAATTTGATCATGTCTCTTCTGTATTGAATGTGTGGTGTCATAAGGTAGTTGTGGGGGTCGTTGTTTGTTGTGTAGATGTCGAACGAATATTATATGATGTGTATTCAGATTTGAGATCATATCCGATATCTGTCTGTCTAGTATGTTTGTAATTTACATAGGGTCATTATCTATGTACTTGCAACAATCCAGAGATAAATCATGAATGATAGATAGGTTGTCCCGGTTCTACCGACAAAATACTGGTTTTGGATTCTTTGTTCCAGTGTCCTGAAAACCGTATCGTGAGGAAAAAATGTCCCGGTTTGTAAATATCTGGCAATTGGCGTAAATAAAACCGCGACATAACGCATATCCATTCTCTGGACTACATTATGCTGGAAATCTAGTAGGGCCATTGTTCTGCGACAAGAGAGATCCAGCGGGAGTTTGAGAATGAACGCTGAAGAAGAAGAAGATATTTCTGAAAAAAAATTAGTTGAATTTGTGCTGAAAATATATGTTAATATATATACAGGGTGAAAAATGTACCGTATTTCCATCGGCGAACCCATGGTTTGTAGATAACCAAGATCCCAAAAGTACCTCCTCAAAAGTACCTCCTCAAAAGTACCTTCTCAAAAGTACCTCAAGGTGCACCATGGAAACAGAAATAAAGCTGCTCGTGCTGATTCTGGCTAAAACGTTTTGGGAGCGTGTCCGTCGATGTGGAGGTAGCAGCTGGAAAGAGAATTGACTGCAAAAGATACAGGCAATATCTCCGACATCTCTGTGCCAATACATCCATCGGCGCTGTCCTGTTGACACACAGTGAGCTATGACACTAGTCAGTTCGGAGGAAGCATTGGAGAGGCGGCAAATGCAGATTTTACGAAATTAGCAGATGTTATGAGTCCGGTGCGTCAGACGCCATAAGGATAACATATAGAGTACACTGCGATAAAATCACAGCGGCAGAGGACAGCGCCAAGTGCAAAGAGAACCGGGAATAGTTCCAAGGAAACTGAGACACAAATATTGTCAGCTGGAGACAAGCTTCTTGTTACCGGTGAACCAAGCCCGGGCCCAACTCTACTGTCGAGTTTTTCCTATACCGGAATCATGCTCGCGGAGAGAAAAGCCTCAGCACCCTATGGGTACAGGCACACATGTTCATAGAGACAAGCTCTGTTCAGCTCGAAAACAAACTTCCAGTCCCCAATGCTCCTAAATTTATATATAGACACAGACTTAACGAGGGGCTCATGACGCCTGTGAACAACAACTTGGCTAAACTCTGTTCTCTCTAATAATGAAGTGGGTTAGTGCTTCTGATTGGTTGTTGGACGCAGAACGCATTAATCGATTGTTAAGTGCCAAATAATATTGTTTTTCAATTTTATTTTCAATTTTTTTTTAAAATATTGATTTTTAAAGGTTTTAAATAATATTATTATTAGCATGTCATCAGCTATTTAAAAATCATCTGTTGTTGCGGAGTAATGTGAGGGTGTGTTTTGACCCAGTTCATTCTTAAAATGAACGGAGTATAAGATGGTGAACGAGCCTGGGCCAAACTCTTCTGTCGAGTTATTCCTAAACCGGAACTACACTCGCGGATGAAGAAAAGCTCAGTACCCAATGAGCACCGGTACAATACGTTTAATTACACGAGACAAGTTTACTGGCGTCGGAACACATCATGCAAGATAGACGTGAAAGACAAACCCTCTCGGCGTGAGGTCAATACACATTCACCCCTGGCAACAGATATGAAGGCTATCACAGGCTATGGTAGCCCTCCCGAAATGTCAAGACATGTCGAAATCGGCTGTACTCCACATATCTCCACTTTTCAAAGGCATCAATTCTGTCTTCTAATTATTTGTTTATTGTCCATGTTTCTGAGCCATACATTAATATAGAACATATGTAGCATTTTATAATCAAATATAATCAAAAATAATCAAATATAATCAAATTATTATTATAGCATTATATAATAATAGATAAACCTAGTCGTATGCGCTATCAGTCAAGCTTGAGACAGACTGCCATCTTTGTAAGATAGATAACTGTGATCCTACTGGCGATCGACAACGAGGAATTTTTTCTTCTTTCCTTCGCTCCATTGCAACCAGCATGGATATCCGTGTGATTTCCGCTGGGAGCGTGATTACGTTTTGCCACCGTTATGCGCCTTGTAGGCCTAGCACATTCGATTTCGGCATGCCTTGACAATTCGAGTGGGCTACCCTAGCCTGTGACAGCCTACCTATCTGTCACCAGGCACGCGTGTGTGTGGTGACTCTTTGCCCAGACGATTTTTGCTCACGTCTGTCTCGCACGAGGTGTTCCACTGTCTATGAACTTGCCTCGTGTAATTGGACGTACTGTGCCTGTGCCCATCGGGTACTGAACCGTTTCTCATCTGTAAGCCTGGTTCCTTGAGAGGAAGAACTCAACAGAAGAGTTGGACCATGGCTCTTTCACCCTCTTAGCCGAGGTGTCATTCACCGACATCGTGAACCCCTTGCCCAAGTTCAAGTCTCACACTACGCGTTTGAGAGCAAGGTGTTCTCGAGCTGAGCGACCTTGCCCCAATAGCGCATGAGCCCATCAGGTACTAAACCCTTTCTCTCTGCAAGTGTATTTCCGGTATAGGAAAATCTGACAGTAGTTAGTTAGTTAGTTAGTCGTCGGATCATCATCACTGCAAACTGGACACATCCATAGTTGCTCCGATCTCTCCTTGAGTGTATCCGCCATCACACTTCTGCTGACAGTACCGGTCCTATGCTGGTTGACCATCATTCTTCTGCGCCCTCCAAAATGTTCACCTCTAGCAACACCGCATCTCAATCCCTGATCTTTATCCTAGCCATTGAAAAGGAATCATCATCCACATTCGTCTCACTCTCGCGTGTTATATCTCTTAAGGAGTTCAAAACGTCAGCGCGATCCATTGCCCCATCGCCCTTTGCCACAATCGCACACGATGCCAGTTGATCCGCTCTTTCATTGCCTCGAACGCCCACATGTCCCGGCACGAAAATAAATGTAACCGCCTTCAAGCTCGCATTTCTCAAGGCCTCAATCCACTGTTCGCGAACGAGACCCACTTGTACCTTCTTAATCATACTCATAGAGTCACTCAAGATGCAGACCTGCGTTAATTTCTGTGTGCGTAGCCACTCAAATGCCTTGGTCACCGCCATAGTCTCCATGGTCATACTACTCGTAGTGACCGCAAAGGCACCACGTTCCTCCATGATCGTTTTACCTGCGCACTGAGCTGTAAAGGCCCAAGCACTGCGAACATGCCTAATTACAGATCCATCAGTGTATATAATCACATCCCACTCTTTGGTATTCTCACTGATTAAAGCCTGCACTTCTTTCTCCACAGCTGTGGGACACCATTCTCTGCATTCCCTGCTAAGTGATACCACTACTCTCAAACAAGTTTCGAAATCTGTGGGTAGACCTATCCATTCCGCACCAACTGCCACATCCTGTAATCGGCACACGCTTTGTATTACATCTTCAGCACGTCCCATCCACGACCTTCCTCTCTTGAGTCTGCTGCCTTTAACTTTCTGTATTTCGGAATGCAACGGGTGTTCCTTATCTACATGTATTTGAAGGTACGCCCGTGCACGGCAATACTGTAATCTATGCTCAGCTGTTGGGCAGTCAAGTAGGTATCGCATAGCTCTTGTCGATGTGTCTCTTGTGCATCCCAGAATGATACGCATTGCTGCATTCTGGACTCTATCCAGTCTTTCGATCTGAGCTTGGCTAAGAGTCAGAATTGCCATTGCATATTCCACCACAGCCACTACCAAACCCTGGTACAAAAGAAATAACAATCTTTGCTCACATTGCGCAGCAGCCATAACCTTCATTGCTGCTAAGCCTTTGCCTGCCCTTATGATAATGTGGTCAACATGTTCCCTGAAACTCAGGCTTCTGTCAAAAAAACACACCCAGATATTTCATTGTGCTAGTTCTTTCTAAACTTTTCCCGGACAACGAAACTTGTGGCATGGGTGTCTTTACCATGTGATTGTTCAAGGAAAACCACGTCACGAATGCCTTAGACGGATTAACCACTGCTCCCGTATCTCGACACCAATTTGTCAGTCTGTCCAGCTCCTTCTGTAGTTCCACGACGCACTCTTCTCGATTTCTGCCCTGTCTATACACCAGGATATCATCGGCATATGACATCGTTCTGCCAACACCTGTGATTTGATTGCCAGCGATATGTACTGTGTATACATTGAAAAGTACAGGAGATAGAGGCGATCCCTGTGGCAGGCCAGGGCTAATAACCGTTGGTGTAGATATCCAGTTACCACACTTAAGAACTACAACCCTGTGCATCAGGGCGGCGCCAACCCAACGCACGACAAAAGGATTAACTGCAAGATTTAACAGCTGGTGCATCAAGATATCCAAGGACACCCTATTGTACGCATCCTCAAGGTCTATTGCGACCGCACATGTCTCCATGCGCGAATCGAACCCCTCAAAAACATCCTGCGCAAATATGGCTGCATTTTGCCATGTCTTCTTTCCTGGACGATATCCTCCTAACAATGTTGGTAAACACTTATTTCTTTCAAGATAACACGATACCTTCGGGGCCACAATTTTTTTTCCAAAAGCTTGCCAATCGTATTCTGCATAGTTATTATTCCGTAGCCATGTATCCTGGTGTGGTCCTTCCCATGTTTGTGTAGTGGAACTAAATAGCTGTGCAACCAGTCTTCTTTCACTGTGCCCTTTAGAAGACTATTATTGAACATGTCCGCCAACTCTCCCAACTCCTCATCCGTTCTTCGACTAATGTCATCGTATCTAATGCCATCTGGCCCTGGTGCTGTATTTTTTGTACTTTTCAGTGCCTTCCTGATTTCTTCAACTGTGATTAGCATATGGTTTTCCATGCTCAAGTTCTTACACGTGTCTGTGAGCGTTTTCCTGATTTCTTGATATGCCTCCACATTTCTCTGACCAATTTGTGCGGTGTAGTGTGCCAGCAATGCCGCACCTTTTGTCTCGTCCGTAGAGTCTATCTGACAGTAGAGTTGGGCCATGGCTAAACTTGTAGTCTCTTTTGTGCCTGAGCCCATCGAGTACGGAATCTTTTCTCTCTGCAAGTGTATTTCCGGTATAGGAAAGCTTGACAATAGAGTTGGGCCAGGACTGCCATCTTTGTCCCTTTCTTGCCTGAGCATATCGGCTACGGCACCCTTTCTCTTTGCGAGCATGTTTCCGGTATAGGAACACTCGACATTAGAGTTAGGCCAGGTTTTTTTGCTTTGCTAGACGCCCATTATTGGTTATGGATCTCTGCCTATAATGAAATCAAGTAACTAGAAGCTCGTCACCAGCTAACAGAGCTTGTTGTTCCCATTTCTGTAATGTTTCCACTATCTATTTGCAGTTTGCGCTGCCCTCTAGCGCTGTTCTGCCATTTCATTTTTTTTTCATTGTACTCATTATGAAATATATCTGTCTTCCGCCATGCATCCACCTTTTCATGCTTTTTTCATTGGCTGCCCCTCCAATGTTCGGACTGGACTAACTAGCTTCACTGTATGTCGACAGTGTCGCTATATGTGGTGTTGCTGGTGGTGTCGGAGATATTCTCTGTCTTTTATGCATTCAAACTTCTTTCCATCTGCTACCTCCACATTCTCGGACATGATCCCCAAATGATTTGGTCAGAATCAGCTCGATCTGCTGTATTTCTGTTTCCAGGGTGCACCGCGAGGAGGTAAATTTGGGATCTCGGTTATCTGCTAACAGTGGGTCCGCCGAGAGCAATGCGTACCCTTTGCACCCCGAAATGTTATAATCCTTCCTTCTTTAACATTGGAGCATCATAATGCAGTGTTTACAGTACATATTTTCAAACAATTGTAGTTAGAAGTTCGTACAATGGTCGATTCATAGTGGCCATACAGACGTTTCCATCTACAAAAATCTCGACTGATCATCTACATTAGTACATCTACATTAGTACATCTACATTAGTACATCTACATTAGTACATCTACATTAGTACATCTACATTAGTACATCTACTACATTAGTATATGTACATTAGTACATCTACATTAGTATCACATCAAAGTATATAAATACTGTGTAGTACGTTAATCGTATGACATTGATCATAAAAAAATACATCATCATCACTATGTGCCGTCACCGCAAAGAAATATGGCTGTAAAGGACCTCCAACATTCCCTGTCTATTGCCTTGGTGGTGCACTGTAACCTGTCCATCTCGTGATGTTTCTGTCTCTTCCACTTGTATCTCTTGCTTGCCACACTCCGAGTTACCCTCACGTATGGTCTTCAACAAGGTATCATGTCATTTAATATGTCCAAAATTCTTTATCTGTTTGATCGTTATTTATTTTAACAGTTCAATTTTTTTCAAATGAAGTGTTGTTTGAACCACTTCATTTGTTTTCAACTCTTCCCAAACACTATTCTTCTGTATACCCACATCTCAAAGGCATCAATCTTGTCTTCTAGTCGTGTGTTTAATCTCCATATTTCTGAGCTATACATAAACATAGAAAAGATGCTGCAATTTATAATAATTATTTTTAGCTTTTTTGTATTTTAATTTGATGTCAATATTTTGCTCACGTCATGAAAACTAATGTTAGCTATTCATATTCACCTTTTGACTCCTTCTTTCACATCTGTTATCCTTTGTGACCACGAGTCCGAGATATTGGTAATGTTCTGCTTATTATATTATCTCTTCATATAATGTTATGTTTAGCATCTGTTCTTCTGAAATTGTACTGATTACCATGATTTAAAAAAAAAAATTTTGTGGAATGTTTATATCTAGTCCATATTATTAACTTGACTTAAAATATACATATTATTTCTGTGTTTCAAATCCCCCCCCCCAATAAGTATGAAAATAAACTATACTTCTACTGAAAAGTTTTCTTTAAATATGAGACTTCAATTTCTTTTCAGCAAATAAACGTGATCACATTGAAACTGTTTAAACACTTCACGATATATACTGCAAACGTTGAACGTTGAACAACAAACATGTTGTCACCCCAAGCCTTAGTCTCAAGCTGAATAGAAAACTAGAACACATGATCAAATATGTTTAAGAATATTGCTAGTCGAAGCCTATAGGCATCGATTTGTTTTTTTTTCTTCTAAAATATGCTACTTCCTATAATCAGTAACGAACCTTTTAACAGCGGATGAGTCCTTCTGCACTCAGGGCACTTTTGGTGTTGCTAGATTTTGAGACCAGGTCTTTCTTCTGTATTCGGTACACTTTTTGTCTTGCTAGATCTTGAGGCCAGGTCCTTCTTCTGTGTTCAAGACACTTTTTGTCTTGCTAGATCTTGAGGCCAGGTCCTTCTTCTGTTTTCAAGACACTTTTTGTCTTGCTAGATCTTGAGGCCAGGTCCTTTTTTCTGTATTCGGTACACTTTTTGTCTTGCTAGATCTTGATGCCAGGTCCTTTTTTCTGTATTCGGTACACTTTTTGTCTTGCTAGATCTTGATGCCAGGTCCTTCTTCTGTGCTCAAGACACTTTTTGTCTTGCTAGATTTTGAGGCCAGGTCTTTTTTCTGTAATCGGTACACTTTTTGTCTTGCTAGATCTTGAGGCCAGGTCCTTCTTCTGTTTTCAAGACACTTTTTGTCTTGCTAGATCTTGAGGCCAGGTCATTTTTCTGTATTCGGTACATTTTTTGTCTTGCTAGATCTTGATGCCAGATGCTTCTTCTGTGTTCAAGACACTTTTTGTCTTGCTAGATCTTGAGGCCAGGTCTTTCTTCTGTATTCGGTACATTTTTTGTCTTGCTAGATCTTGAGGCCATGTCTTTCTTCTGTGTTCAAGACACTTTTTGTCTTGCTAAATCTTGAGGCCAAGTCCTTCTTCTGTTTTCAAGACACTTTTTGTCTTGCTAGATCTTGAGGCCAGTTCCTTCTTCTGTGTTCAAGACACTTTTTGTCTTGCTAGATCTTGAGATCAGTTCCTTCTTCTGTGTTCAAGACACTTTTTGTCTTGCTAGATCTTGAGGCCAGGTCTTTCTTCTGTATTCGGTACATTTTTTGTCTTGCTAGATCTTGAGGCCATGTCTTTCTTCTGTGTTCAAGACACTTTTTGTCTTGCTAAATCTTGAGGCCAAGTCCTTCTTCTGTTTTCAAGACACTTTTTGTCTTGCTAGATCTTGAGGCCAGTTCCTTCTTCTGTGTTCAAGACACTTTTTGTCTTGCTAGATCTTGATGCCAGATGCTTCTTCTGTGTTCAAGACACTTTTTGTCTTGCTAGATCTTGAGGCCAGGTCTTTCTTCTGTATTCGGTACACTTTTTGTCTTGCTAGATTTTGAGGCCAGGTCCTTCTTCTGTGTTCAAGACACTTTTTGTCTTGCTAAATCTTGAGGCCAAGTCCTTCTTCTGTTTTCAAGACACTTTTTGTCTTGCTAGATCTTGAGGCCAGTTCCTTCTTCTGTGTTCAAGACACTTTTTGTCTTGCTAGATCTTGAGATCAGTTCCCTGGACGAAGCTACCACTCTTCTAGATGTTAGAGAGGCTGCCTCAAAGTTTTTGTCTTAGTTCAGTCCAGTGAGACCATGTCTTGCGTCGCTGTTCTTTAAAATCTAACCATTTTAGAAGTATGTATTTATATGTCTGTATTTATGCTTCACTTACACATTCATTTGTGTGGGCTACACTGAACCGGTAATCTGCAGTGGCCAATTCAATGTGGAAATATGGAAGTATGATGGTACACTGTCACGTGGGTCCAATTTCGTTTATCAACAATATATGACCATAACAAATAATGACAATTGAAGATTAGGTTACCATGTTACCATATATATAACATGTTTAGAACAAAAAAATAACTCCTAAAATAATATTAAAATTTCAACAGGTAATCTAAAAAAAATTAAAAAAATTCCCGGAGCAGGAAATAACATTTTAGAGTGGGGACATGAAATAAAAATAAAGTAAAAAATGAAGTGGAAAGTTGAACGAGATAGAACTGAACAAAGGGCAAAAGTTGAGAGAAAATGAGCCGAAAGAAGAAAATATAAACACCAGGGGAGATAACGGATTTGATTGTAAACCTGAAAGGGAAACAACTCAAGCGTTTATACAGGAAATACGTTTTCTTGATGACCGGCAAAATAGTTTGAGATCCGAGTTGACCTCTCTGTGTGAATTCATCATGTATAGTTAGCTTCTGGATAACTTCTGGGAGTATTGAAATGTCGGAACAAAGATGAGGTGGCAAATTCAGATCGATGGAAGTAGAAGAAAGATGTCCAATGTGGTAATGTGTGTTTTCGAGTGTGTGGATGAATTTGTATGTTATTGAGTGTGAGACTGGATTTGTCGTACTATGGTTAGAGCGTGGCTAATCGTCAGTAAACATCCATGCTCATTGGAAAACATCCTTCTAAATTAACTAATTCGACATTTTCTGTGAATTTAAGTGGTCATTTTGTGTACTGTGTGTCGATAGCCAATGAAAATAGCCGAAATGTTAAATGAGTCATTTAGAGGATTGTATTGCAATGAGTCTGTAGGTCTGATATTGAGATTGGTCACGGTCAGAGAAGAAGAATGTTATGGGTGTGTCATGGTTTTTTTGGATAATCCAGCGGCCGGTGGGCTCATGGCATTTGACCCATGTGTGTAATCTAGTAGTTGAAGGGTGACAAATTGTCAGAAAGATTTTCGGGTAGCGAGTGTTGCAGAAAGGGTGAGCCGCAAAATATATTTTGACTTGGTGATCAAGCGTGAGAGGTGATTATTGTCTACATTAATGTAGACCTAATGAAGATTCATGTTAGGGGACATGTTGTCGAGTGAGTGAGTTGGCATTATCAAATTAGTTGGCCGTGTTAAGTGAGTGAGCGTATCCTTGAGTGAGTGGGCGTACCATCCAGAAAGTGAGTCGACATGTCGAGTGGGTGTTGGATGTATATTTCATGAGTAAATAGGGATGTTCTTAACAATATGATTGGAAGTGTAGTCGAGTGAGTGGGAGTGTAGTCGAGTGAGTGGGTGTGCCGTCGAATGAGTGGGAATGCCTTCATGTGAATGGGCATGCCGTCGAGTGAGTTAATCGGAGTGTAGTTGATGGAGTGAGTGGTAGTGTGGTCTAGTGAATGTGTGGGAGTGTCTATGAGTCAGTGAGTGGGGATGTCGCTACATAAGTAAATGTCCCATTATCATTATGAATGAGTAATCGTTGTGTTCTACTTATTTGGTTTAAGCTATGAGCTGAGACGCCATCACGATTATTTGACGTAGACACCGCTATTAATGAAACATCAAGACTGAGTTCTCGATAAACCAATATTAGCTGTGGTGGTAGTGAAATCAAAAGATATTTGAACACAGGGATGATACAGACTGAAGACGGGAGAAATGGGTGGAAGGATGTTTGTTTGTTGTTTGTGTTTAGTTAAAGAGTCTGCCTATAATATATTGGTGAGAGTGTTTGAGAGCATGAGGCGGAAGTGAAATTGTTATGAGTTGCCACGGCAGATTTAGGGGACATTTTAAATTTTTGGGATTGAATGTTAGTTTGTTGGCAATTGCTTAGGAGTGAATATTAGTTTGTTGGCACTTGCTTGGGAGTCAATGTTAGTTTGTTGGTACTTGTTTGGAAGTCAATGTTAGTTTGTTGGTACTTGTTTGGGAGTGAATGTTAGTTTGTTGGTACTTGCTTGGAAGTCAATGTTAGTTTGTTGGTACTTGTTTGGGAGTGAATGTTAGTTTGTTGGTACTTGCTTGGGAGTGAATGTTAGTTTGTTGGTACTTGCTTGGGAGTGAATGTTAGTTTTCCATCTTCAATGGAAACACTGGCCTATATGGTGTGTACTATATCATCCATCGAAACACTGGTGTATATGGTGTGTAGTATCTTCGATGGAAACACTGGTGTATATGGTGTGTAGTATCTTCGATGGAAACACTGGTGTATATGGTGTGTAGTATCTTCGATGGAAACACTGGTGTATATGGTGTGTAGTATCTTCGATGGAAACACTGGTGTATATGGTGTGAAGTATCTTCGATGGAAACACTGGTGTATATGGTGTGTAGTATCTTCGATGGAAACACTGGTGTATATGGTGTGTAGTATCTTCGATGGAAACACTGGTGTATATGGTGTGTAGTATCTTCGATGGAAACACTGGTGTATATGGTGTGTAGTATCTTCGATGGAAACACTGGTGTATATGGTGTGAAGTATCTTCGATGGAAACACTGGTGTATATGGTGTGTAGTATCTTCGATGGAAACACTGGTGTATATGGTGTGTAGTATCTTCGATGGAAACACTGGTGTATATGGTGTGAAGTATCTTCGATGGAAACACTGGTGTATATGGTGTGTAGTATCTTCGATGGAAACACTGGTGTATATGGTGTGAAGTATCTTCGATGGAAACACTGGTGTATATGGTGTGAAGTATCTTCGATGGAAACACTGGTGTATATGGTGTGTAGTATCTTCGATGGAAACACTGGTGTATATGGTGTGTAGTATCTTCCATCGAAACACTGGTGTATATGGTGTGTAGTATCTTCCATCGAAACACTGGTGTATATGGTGTGTAGTATCTTCGATGTAGTAGTTGTACGAATATTAAATGAAATGAAGTGTTGCAACTGTATGAATCTATCTTGCAAATGTTTAACAAGAGAAGAATTTTGAAAACCGAATCTATTAATGTATTGTTAACATTATCCTGTTATCGTCTAATGTTAATAAATTGTACTGTGTTATGACGCGTGTTAATTTATCATAGTGTGATTGAAAGTGTATGTAATTAGGGAGAAAGTAGGAGCTGTGTTGTGGGATATTGACTCTGATTCCTTAAAGTAAAGTACTAAACTACAGAGACAGAGGGCGACAACGTGAGAAAATATATTAGACAGTTTAACAACCTGACACGGCAGGGAAACAACAACGTTCTTGATACATTGAGTGAGATAAAAGTTTATCATCCTTCAAATGTTACGCTAATTGATTTGTTTCGTGATTTTTGATTGATCAATTTGTGTATACTTTTCATCGACATCCAATTGGAGAAGTCAATTAAACTTACATTTGAAAATGGACACAATGAGTCCGCATGACTATAGAACAGACTAGGGACTCGGTAATGTGCATGATTCTGCAGAAGATGCAGCGGAGCAGAAGCAAATCAATTTCACGGACATCTTCAAATTAAACAAAAAAATGTATCATTAGTTTGTATTCACATTCTGTCGTCGGAGCGTTGTGAGGCAGTGATCTAAAGAAAATTACAGTTCATTTACCATCACGCCTATTGTCGACCCAAACTTTGTGTTCAACGTGTGAGAAAGAGATTATGTATGCATGTGTGTGCGTGTTTATGTGTGTGTGTGTGTGTGTGTGTGAGAACAAGAGAGAGAGAGAGTCAGAGAGAGTAAGGAATATGTGTGAAAAAAGAATCTAGATACATTTTTCCAACCAACAATGAATATTTATAATAATGTGAAAATGAATATTAGTAATAATGTGACAATTACTAGTAGTAATAATGTGACAATATTGGTAATGTGACAATGAATAGTCGTAATATTGTGACAATGAATATTAGTAATAATGTGACAACATTGGTAATGTGACAATGAATATTTGTAATAATGGGACAATATTGGTAATGTGACAATGAATATTAGTAATAATGTGACAATATTGGTAATGTGACAATGAATATTAGTAACAATGTGACAATGAATATTAGTAATAGTGTGACAATGAATATTGGTAATAATGTGACAATGAGAATGTCAGAAAATATCAGAGAAACGTGTCGGTCACATATATAGAGGGTGGAATTAAATAGGATAGGTTGCATTACTATATATTCACATTCTGTCGTCAGAGCGTTGTGAGGCATTGATATGAAGATAATTACAGTCATTTATTATCGCGACAAACACCCCCTTCCCACTTGTTGTTCAACGTGTGAGGAGATTATATGTGGAATTACGAGAGTGTAGCGGGGAAATTTCAAACAAGAAAATAGAGATATATTCCTAATTAATACTTGAAATGAACAAAATGCAACAAAGAGAATGCCACACAATATCCGAGAAACTGGGAGTTACAGTAATACAAATTAGGAGGTGACATTCACTAAGATAGATACAATTAATATACATAACAGAAATCAATTCTATTTCATTTCCCGAAACGTTGAATTTTTCATGAGAGTACCGGTAGTTTAGTATCTTTTACTCTCACACCGACGTGATGAACCGGATTTCGAGTTTATTAATGACTGGTGATTTGTGCAATAATAACTTACTGTAATCCTGCCACCTACCGTAAAGTGGGTACATCTGAATTCTTTTATAGCGCATTCTTTTATAACAAATTTCCAACTTTACCACCATTTTTCAAAATCCCTAATTATATTTATTCTATGTTGTCTGTACTGCATATAGCGAAGTTATGTTATTACATAAAATTGTATCGGTTCGGACTAAGTTGTTATAACGGGATTGCAATGTTATATTAAAGGATTGATGATCGGGACAGATCGACGTCGTGGGCGTCTTCATCGTTGCTGATCAAGTGCTAAAGGAGACTAGTCACACGGGTTCTGGTCAACCACATGTTATGCTGCTGAGCTTCTCTGGTAGTACCGTGTGCTATGAAGCTGGTTTTGTAATTCTTCTTCTTCAGCGTTCATTCTCAAACTCCCACTGGACATCTTTTGTATCAGGACCATGGTCCTATTAGATTTCCAGAAGGATGTAGTCCAGAGAATGGAAATGCGTTGTGTCGCCGTTTTATTTGCGCCAATGGCCCGACACATCTGTCTTCGGTGGGGGTTTTGTAATTCAATAGCCCTCTTCTTTACACTTCTACGTGTCTTAGTTAGCGTGTGTGTGTGTCATGTGATGTATTCTTTCCAGAAAGTAGTCTTCCTTATGAATCTCCTGAAATACCCGCGGTCTCTGGCAAGTTGTCCCGTTTGTTCCAACGATTAGTGCACGCATTCCTAAATATCTCTTGTCCAGCAACGTCTTGGTCGGCCTTTACCTCTAAAGCATTCTATCGCCCCCTCCAACAACAATCTTTCCATGCCACCGTGTCTCTTCACATGGCTGAAAAAATCTAACTTTCTTCCTAATATGGTGTTTGAAAGCAAGACTTCTTGAACGTTGATTTTTCTTAGCACGTCTTTGTTGGTCTTTCTTGCTGTCCATGGTACTCTCATGACTCTTCTATAGCACTTCATTTCGAAAGCCTCTATTCTCTTGACTATAGTTTTATTTAGTGTATATGTTTCGCAGCCACAGGCAGCCCCTGGAAAATACATGTACGTAACAAACATACCTTAGTTCCCGTGTTTGCCCCGTGCCACAGTTTTTTCAGGTATTTTAAATTTGGACATAGCGATTGCTTTTCTCCTCCTACTCTCGACTTCACAATCTCATCACATCAACATTCTTGACACAATACTCCTGTAGTGTGTAAGCACTCACACAGAAAAACCAGGAAGCTTCGTCGTATGTGTCATACTGCTTGCACTTTTAGCCTGATGAACATTTCGGGTTCGAGTCTTGTCTGGAACATTCTGATTCCAATCAGAAATATACACTTTAAATACACTATCACCCGCTATTCATCATTTTCATCATCATCACGATCATTGTCATCATAATTGTCATCATTCTCATCATCAAAATTGTCATCATTCTCATCATCATCATTGTCATCATTCTCATCATCATCATTGTCATCATTCTCATCATCATAATTGTCATCATTCTCATCATCATAATTGTCATCATTCTCATCATCATAATTGTCATCATTCTCATCATTATAATTGTCATCATTCTCATCATCATCATTGTCATCATTCTCATCATCATCATTGTCATCATTCTCAACATCATAATTATCAACATTCTCATCATCATAATTGTCATCATTCTCATCATCATAATTGTCATCATTCTCATCATCATAATTGTCATCATTCTCATCATCATCATTGTATTCATCATCTTCCTCATTGTCATCATAATTGTCACTATTCTCATGATCATTGTCATCATCATCATTGTCATTACCATTATCAGTATCATCATTATCACAATCATCTTTTTCATAACTCATCAGGATCGTAGTAGTGCCCATAAAAGTTAGGAAGTAATGGTGACTAGTTTACTATAACTATAACCTTCACTGCTTTTTTGTGGTTAAATACTCTTATATAACCAAATTTGACTAATGTCAGCGGTTAAAAATAGCGTACATCACCATAAGTGACACATTTTACTTAACAAAATAAATTATAAACTGTCACGCTCTATTTTTCAGTAAAATTGTTGATGCCTCGCTCTATTTTCAGTAAATTGTTTGATACCTCGTTCTATTTTCAGTGACTTGTTTGATGCCCCGCTCTATTTTCAGTGACTTGTTTGATGCCTCGCTCTATTTTCAGTTTCTTGTTTGATGTCTCGCTCTATGTTCAGTGACTTGTTTGATGTCTCGCTCTATGTTCAGTGACTTGTTTGATGTCTCGCTCTATGTTCAGTGACTTGTTTGATGTCTCGCTCTATGTTCAGTGACTTGTTTGATTGTGGAGAAACTTTATCCTGTTCAGTCTTTAAAAATATAAATCAATACTTTTATTTCTACCCCAACTGTCTTCTCATTATGCCATTTTTTGGTGAGCGAAAGATTTGTTTCTTATTTACCACTGATGTCAGTCTGAAAGAACATCATTTTGTCAAATCATAACTGAGCTTCAGGCACTACAGAACAAGTTGTTATTTTGTCGGGTAGAACTAACGTCCGTTTCAAACCGACGGGTTAACGAACCAGTCACGGGAGGGGAAAAAATAGATCTTTGGGGATTTCGGCGTAGGAGTGAGGCAATGATGAAAAGAGATAACGGATGAGTTTCTACAACAAGGATTGATTCATTGGAGGCAGAAAGTGATTGCTTGAATGAGGAAGAGAAATTGACTTCTGAATCAACCCTCACTTCCGTGTGCGGATGTGTGTGTGTGTAAGCGCACGTGCGAAGCGTATAAATGTGTTATTATTAATGAGAGCAGAGAAAGAGACCAATAGTTTGGTAAAAGTAGTTCGAGTTTCTAGTTTGTTTGTTTGTTTGTTTTTCGTTCGCTCCATTGTAACCATCACGGATATCCGTGCGATTTCCGCCGGGAGCGTGATTACGTTGTGCCACCGTTATGCGCCTTGTAGGCCTAGCACATCCGATTTCGGCATGCCTTGACAATACGGGTGGGCTACCCTTAGCCTGTGACAGCCTCTATATCTGTCTCCAGGCACGCATGTGTGTGGTGACTCTTTGCCCAGACGATTTTTGCTCACTTCTGTCTTGCACGAGGTGTTCCACTGTCTATGAACTTGTCTCGTGTAATTGGACGTGCTGTGCCTGTGCCCATTGGGTACTGAACCGTTTCTCATCCGTGAGCCTGGTTCCTTAAGGGGAAGAACTCAACAGAGGAGTTGGACCCTGGCTCTTTCGCCCTCTTAGCCGAGGTGTCATTCACCGACATCGTGTACCCCTTGTCCAAGTTCGAGTCTCACACCACGCGTTTGAGAGCAAGGCGTTCTCGAGCTGAGCGTCCTTGTCCCAATAGCGCCTGAGCCCATCAGGTACTGAACCCTTTCTCTCTTCAAGTGTATTTCCGGTGTAGGAAAACCTGACAGTAGAGTTGGGCCAGGGCTAAATCGTTGTCCCTTTTGTGCCTGAGCGAATCGAGTACGGAACCTTTTCTCTCTGCAAGTTACTTCCGGTATAGGAAACCTTGACAGTAGAGTTGGGCCAGGACTGCCATCGTTGTCCCTTTCTTGCCTACACCCATCGGGTACAGAACCCTTTCTCTTTGCAAGCATATTTCCGGTTTAGGAAGGCTCGACATTAGAGTTGGGTTAGGTCTTTTGCTTTACCAAACGCCGATGGGTGGGTCTGGGTCTCTGCCTGTTAGGAACTCTGGTAACTAGAAGCCCGTCTCGAGCTGACGGAGCTTGTAGTTCCCTTTCCTAGGGACTTTTCACTTTCTATTTGCAGTTCGCGCTGCCCTCTAGCGCTGTTCTGCCCTTTCATTGTTTCATTGTACTCTGTGTGAAACATGTTTGTCTCTCGCCATGCATTTACCTTTACGTGCATTTTACATTGGCCGCCCCTCCAATGTTCGGACTGGACTGACTAGCTTCACTGTATATCGACAGTGTCGCTATATGTGGTGATGCTGGTGGTGTCGGAGATATTGTCTGTCTCTTGTGCAGTCAAATCTCTTTCCATCTGCTACCTCCACATTCTCGGACACGATCCCCAAATGATTTGGCCAGAATCAGCACGAGCTGCTGTATTTCTGTTTCCAGGGTGCACCACGTGGAGGTACATTTGGGATCTTGGTTATCTGCTAACCCTGGGTCCGCCTAGAGCAATGCGTTCCCTTTGCACCCCGAGTTTCTAGTAAATCGTGAATCATCAGAAATAGTA
Source organism: Meghimatium bilineatum (assembly GCA_034231615.1). Taxonomy (NCBI): domain Eukaryota; kingdom Metazoa; phylum Mollusca; class Gastropoda; order Stylommatophora; family Philomycidae; genus Meghimatium; species Meghimatium bilineatum. Next base: position 58,544,548 of record CM067304.1, read on the forward strand.
ATAGAATTGTACGGGGAATTCTTTCTGAAAATAAGATAGGTAGCACAGAAGATTCAAACTCGCCCAAGCCTTTTTTTCATTTGCAACCCCGTGTTTGTGTGTCCTCTGACGTATTCTCCCCAGAACGTTGTCTTCCTAATGAACTCCCTGAATCCTTCTCTGTCTTGGGCCATGCGACTTGCATTTTCCAACGACGTATTCATGGTATCTTTAATGTCGTAAGTCCATCATCTTCTTGGTTTGCCTTTCATCCTCCACCCGGTGCTCTGCCCTCCATTTTTTGTCTTTCTAAACAGTTGTGTCCCTTAATATGACCAAACAGGTTTTAGTATGCGCGTATCGAATTGAATACAATGTCAATTAACCTAGACAATAGCATCCCCCATAAAAACTATGCTATTTGACAGAATTAATTTTACGTTATACATCTAGCAACTATGACATCAGGATAGAGTACATGCCAAGGGACAATGACACAGGAATTGCACGTGTACGTAAATGCTTCGGGTAATACTGTACACAAAATGAACATGAAAAATCAATACGCATCACACTGCTAATTTACAAACTATGAGGATTACATAGTGGAAGTAAGGATGTGAAAGTTGTCTTATCACTAGAGAAGATTGTCTGACATCTTCACTGTCCATAAATTAGTTGGACATCTGCCCTGTTCATCATTAATATGGACATCTTCACTCCCTGTTCATCAATAATATGGACATCTTCAATCCCTGTTCATCAAGAATGTAGATACCTTCACTCCCTGTTCATCAATAATATGGATACCTTCACTCGTTGATCATCAATAATATGGATACCTTCACTTCCTTTCGGTCTGACACATCCGACAAGCATGTCTTCTGTGTCACTTCGACTCTATGTGTGATGGGACAGATAATTCCATCTCATAACCTCCTTAGTCGCGCTAAGAAGGTAAATAATGTAGCTATTATTCGCCCCCATTCCGGGCATCGGCAACACATGGGCGAAATCGATTCTGATGACCAAACCTTGACTATGTCACTTTTTAAAATGAGTTCTCAAACTATCTTGACCATAATGAAGTGAGGTAGTGGACAGATAACCCCACCCCCCAAAACCACTTTGTCACCTTTAACTACATTTGTAATAGGTTACATAGAGTACTACAATTATTTACTTCCATGGAGAACCCTAGAAACACAGTCACAGGTCCGGATATTCAACACAATACAACAACACAAAACTTCGTTGTCCGGATTATCAGAACCCCATGATCCCAGGTAACCGTGAACGTCCGCTATATAGAGAGCTGTCTTGTCTTTGATTCCTAGGGATTACGAGCGTTTAGCTCTTACAACCTATGAGCAATGAGTTGGTTTCTCCGAGCTTTTTTTTTAATATCCAGGAAACTCCAGTTTTGGCTTGGTGCAATGCCTATTGAAGGAGCATTCTACTCAGATGGGGAACATGCCAGGAGACTTCTGATAGTTTGCATGGTTCACCTATTGTATGATTTTCCTCCGACGAGGTGCTTCGTAGCCAGTAAACTATTCCTCGCGTATGAAGACCATTCCATTATTATCCTCTGTGTCTCTAGGTTCCAGACTTTATTTCTTTTGTATGAGCCGTGTTGGGCAACGGCGATGGTCGCATTATCCGCAGTGTTGATACGCCTTCTTAGACGAGGTGCTGTTTTTCCAAACACGTTGAGGGTTTAGAATTTTACATGTGCATTTCTCACGCACTCGCCTCGTCCGCTTGTAATGGCCTTCCAATCCATCGCCAGACGCGGGCTGTGTTTTTTACTCTTCATCATTGCGCTTATCGCCCAGAGAATAGGTAGATTGCATCTATCTCGGATCAGGAGCTACGCAGTCGGTCCTTGGGTACTGAACCTAATGCTTTCTGTATGAGGTGTGTTGGGCAACGACGTTAGTCGATTTGGGCTAGGTTTGCGATGTCTTCGAAGACAATGACTTGAAGAAATATGAACAATGTGCTCCCCAACATTTTTTCAAGCTTGTCCTCAAAGTTGTATTCAAAGAGTTGTATTCAGAGCCGTATTCAAAGTTATTTCCATACCCAGAAATAGATGTTCAAGTTGGCCTGCCCAGTACCTGACTCATGACTCCTACTTTGAATGCGGTCAATCTTGGTGGGACATGTGGGCTTCTGTGTTCACGAGAATGAAGAGTATTACCGCCAGTCGATCTCGTATTGGAGAAGTGTTGTTTTGTTGACACTATATCGATTCACATACACAACGCTGCCTTTATAGCGAGTGTTTACATTTCCAGGTTCAATATGCACTGTTAGGAACACCATATCTTTGTACTATCTACTCATATCGGTATACTGGCAATTGCCACCGCTCCAATGCTTCGGCATTTTTGGCTGGCTGAGACGGTATGCACAGATTCCTTACGCTTCTGTTTGCCGACAGTGCTGCTGGGAGTATTGGCGTAGAGATCTCGGAGATATCGCTTACCTCTTTGCAGACAATTCTCATTCCATCTAGTCTGCACACCAACGGACAGGAGCATAAAAGTGCTGGCCAGAAAGGCAGCAAGAGCAGCTGTCTGTGTGTTTCCTGGGTGCACCATGGTGATTTACTCTAGGTTATCTGCTAACCCTGAGTCCTCCGAAAATAATGCGGTACCCTGTGAACCTATGTACAGAATTAATGACTTCATTGGCAGAGTATTTTTCATTGTTGTCGTAATTTTCGTTGATCACTATGTGTATACCTGGAGTCGTATGCCCAAAACATACAAGGCCAATCAAAGAAATGCACGGAAATATTCATAATAGGGTTGCCAGGTCATGTTTATCTATTCAGTTGAAAAGGTCTTATAGTAAATCGAAGGTCATGGCCCGAAATCAAGGGATGTTGGAGGCTGCGGTAACGACATGTGAAGAAACAGATATTAACAAATATAGTTAAAGGGTCATTTTTACCTATAACATCACATGATTGCTTTTCGTGACAATGTGAAATCAGAAAACTATAAAATCACATTTGAATGTGAACAACCTCGTAAGATCTGAACACTGATGATAAATGTTAAAATTGTAATTTCGATTCACAGGAATTGTTTTTTATTAGATTTTACTTGTGTGAAATGGTTTGGTTTATCCAAAGATTTATTTCACACATAAAAGACGCCAACTATTAGCAATGTTCATTGCGATGAAAAGAAGTCTCATACTCTCCTACATAGGGGGTAAAACACGTAAATGTCTCATACACTCCTACATAGGAGGTAAAACACGTAAATGTCTCATACTCTCCTACATAGGGGGTAAAACACGTAAATGTCTCATATTCTCCTACATAGGGGGTAAAACACGTAAATGTCTCATACTCTTCTACATAGGGGTAAAACACGTAAATGTATCATACTCTCCTACATAGGGGGTAAAACACGTAAATGTCTCATACTCTCCTACATAGGGGTAAAACACGTAAATGTATCATACTCTCCTACATAGGGGTAAAACACGTAAATGTCTCATACTCTCCTACATAGGGGGTAAAACACGTAAATGTCTCATACTCTCCTACATAGGGGGTAAAACACGGAAATGTCTCATACACTCCTACATAGGGGTAAAACACGTAAATGTCTCATACTCTCCTACATAGGGGTAAAACACGTAAATGTCTCATACTCTCCTACATAGGGGGTAAAACACGTAAATGTCTCATACTCTCCTACATAGGGGGTAAAACACGTAAATGTCTCATACTCTCCTACATAGGGGGTAAAACACGTAAATGTTCATACTCTCCTACATAGGGGGTAAAACACGTAAATGTGCATGTATAGCAGAGCTTCCTATTTTCATGCATTGCAAGTGTTGGGTAATAGTGTGAGGCCCATATTTTTCATTGACCACCGACATTAATACATATGGATGATGCGGTCTGCCGTTACTGTTGTATGTACGTAAATTCAAGTAGGAAACATGAGGAAAAATTAAAATTCTTGAGGCTAACCGGTATTGAACCAAGTCCGTTCTAGCGGCACCAAGTCGCCTAAAAACTCGAGTAAACGGGGGTTTCCGTACTATATAAATACGCTATTGTATGCTGTACAATAGTTTAAACATAAAAAAAGACAGAGACAATGATAATATCAGGAAATATGACCCCACCAAATAGTAAAATAGTATTAAAAGAGAAAAACTTAAAGCAGGCGAATAGTTTCAAATTTTTAGGAACATTATTAACTTCAGATGGTTTGTTTGTTTTTCGTTCGCTCCATTGTAACCATCACGGATATCCGTGCGATTTCCGCCGGGAGCGTGATTACGTTGTGCCACCGTTAGCTTCAGATGGTAAATGCAGGACCGAAATTATAAGCAGAATAGGACAAGCAAAAGCAGCATTCCATAAAATGAAAAACATCATATGCAACAAGTCCATATCAATGGATAATAGAAAACGTGTCCTCAAATGCTACAATGAACCATTGCAACTATATGGAAGTGAAGCATGGGCAATAAATAAGACATCGTAAAAATTATTGGAGGCAGCAGAAATGTGGTTTATTAGAAGAATGTTACGCATTCCTTGGACAGCAAAGTTACTAATGAAGAATGTCCTAGAAGAATGGATGTGAAAAGATACATTCTTGATAATATAAGAAAAAGACAGTGAATATTTACTGGGCACATAATGAGAAGAGCAGGCATTGAGAATATAGTGACAACAGGAAAGATAGAAGGGAAAAGATAAAGGGGAAGACCGAGAGAAAAGATATTGGACAGTTTTACTAAATGGCTTCGATTGACGACACCAACAGAGATGCTGACATATATGGAAGATGGAAGATATGGAATATGGTACATGGATGAATATGATCGCCATTCGGCACGGCACCTGATGATGATGATGATGCAGTAAGAATGTATGCTGAGAAAGGAACAAGCGTCATAACACACAGTGACTAACCAGAAGCAACCTGACTGGTTTCATCTTCCGCACTTACTCAGCATTGATGGCGCCATTCCTCGAACTTCACAGAACATAAGTACGTATACCTTACTTCCTGGTGGATGGGTGAAACATGGGAATAATTTTTATTGCAAACCACGAATGACGAGTAAACTTAAAAACATGATCTGCTGGTCGGTGGGAGAGAGACTTAAAACTACGCATTCGCTGTTAATATAGCAACAATCCTGATGATAAACTACACTTCCAATGTTAATATAGCAACAATCCTGATGATAAACTACACTTCCACTGTTAATATAGCAACAATCCTGATGATAAACTACACTTCCACTGTTAATATAGCAACAATCCTGATGATAAACTACAATTCCTCTATTGATGTAATAACAATCCTGATGATAAACTACACTTCCACTGTTAATATAGCAACAATCCTGATGATAAACTATACTTCCACTGTTAATATAGCAACAATCCTGATGATAAACTACACTTCCACTGTTAATATAGCAACAATCCTGATGATAAACTACACTTCCACTGTTAATATAGCAACAATCCTGATGATAAACTACACTTCCACTGTTAATATAGCAACAATCCTGATGATAAACTACACTTCCACTGTTAATATAGCAACAATCCTGATGATAAACTACACTTCCACTGTTAATATAGCAACAATCCTGATGATAAACTACAATTCCACTATTGATGTAATAACAATCCTGATGATAAACTACAATTCCACTGTTAATATAGCAACAATCCTGATGATAAACTACAATTCCACTGTTAATATAGCAACAATCCTGATGATAAACTACAATTCCACTATTGATGTAATAACAATCCTGATGATAAACGGCCTAAAAGGTAAAAATTATTCTCCAGACTACACTTTTGTCAACGAACATAGAATTGAAACAGAAAGCTCAAAAAATAAATTGAATATCAAATTAAAACAGAACAGAAACCTATGATATACGTTCTAGCCAACGATATCTATACAATGCATCTGGACACAGTTCGGTTCAATCAAGCGGGAGTTAAATTGAATGGGCAAGTGTATGAACTGATTGAGGGGATGTTGTAGGAAATACATTTACAGTAAAGAACGAGATATTTCTTTTCACGGAGGAGATAAAACGTATGTCGAGTGGAGGACATGTAACTGAATAACGATTGAATGTTTCTAATGCACCACAAAAATTTCTGTAAGACGTATGGACATATTCGTCAGGACAGACGGTCTGAAGCATGTCTGTATCTGACTGAGTCAATCACGCACGAGCCGAACATGTCTTTTTATGCACGCTCGTTTGCAATAGAAGACCTCTTCACATAATTAATTAGGCCGTAATTCATTACTGTTTTAGATTATTGTCGTAGTTTGATTGGTCACTATTTATATACTTGCAGTCGCATGACAAAACGAGAAATAGAAAAATCAAGTATACAAATAGTGACCAACCAAACCACGACAATAATAAAAAACTACATAGCAAATGAAGTCCTAATTAATTATATGACGAGGACTTAGAACACTCTCTTGGTCACGTTTCATGGCTAAACCTGCTGATCCATGAACGACTTGGTGTGTTACAGACAGACAGACAGAAAGACAGACAGACAGACAGATAGATTAGATAGATAGATAGATAGATAGATAGATAGATAGATAGATAGATAGATAGATAGATAGATAGATAGATGGATGGATGGATGGATGGATGGATGGATGGATGGATGGATGGATGGATGGATGGATAGATAGATAGATAGATAGATAGATAGATAGATAGATAGATAGATAGATAGATAGATAGCGCACAAGACGGCGCCGGTGCAGCGATACATTAGAATGCTTAAACATCTCTAGCTGCGGCAGGTCAACTCGCCCAGAATCGTGCAGTGCTCCGAAAATCCATCACGTTCTGGAAAGAATATGTCACATGATAATATATATATATATATATATATATATATATATATATATATATATATATATATATATAGAGAGAGAGAGAGAGAGAGTCAAATGTGACATTCGTGCTGACATATGGTTGCAAAAGTTGGAAAATGAAAACGGCAATGGAAAAGAAATTAATTTATTTGAAATTAATTGTCTTAGAATTCATGTCAAACGTACACGTAAGAGTAGACGGCAAACAGCAGCAATATGTTTCTACAACAATAAGAAGAAAACAATGGATTTACATCGGACATGTACTTAGAATGAATGTAAATAAACTTCGACTACAAGCATTAAAATAGGTACCAGATGCAAAACAAAAAGAGTAAGACCAAGGGAGACCTTTACCCGAAGAACCATCAAAGAGAGTATGACTATGGGGGCCCAACAACATACAAGAATTACACACAGTAGGATCACATTACTGTAGCTGGAATCCACTTTTTTTGCACTATGTACCGTATTCGGCGCTGAAGGAACATTAATGTAATCGATTATTGTGTATATGTTCTCAGATTAGAAAAAAAGGGGACAAAGAAATCTGAATGTGAAATTGAGAATATAGATAATTAGTTGAAATAAATATTCAGTTATCGTTCACAGAGGTCAATGTCATCAACATGTATCTAAGTGATGAGTGGGTGAATGTCATCAACATGTGTCTAAGTGATGAGTGGGTAAATGTCATCAACATTTATCTAAGTGATGAGTGGGTGAATGTCATCAACATGTGTCTAAGTGATGAGTGGGTGAATGTCATCAACATGTGTCTAAGTGATGAGTGGGTGAATGTCATCAACATGTATCTAAGTGATGAGTGGGTGAATGTCATCAACATGTATCTAAGTGATGAGTGGGTGAATGTCATCAACATGTGTCTAAGTGATGAGTGGGTGAATGTCATCAACATGTATCTAAGTGATGAGTGGGTGAATGTCATCAACATGTGTCTAAGTGATGAGTGGGTGAATGTCATCAACATGTGTCTAAGTGATGAGTGGGTGAATGTCATCAACATGTGTCTAAGTGATGAGTGGGTGAATGTCATCACCATGTATCTAAGTGATGAGTGGATGAATGTCATCAACATGTGTCTAAGTGATGAGTGGGTGAATGTCATCAACATGTATCTAAGTGATGAGTGGGTGAATGTCATCAACATGTATCTAAGTGATGAGTGGGTGAATGTCAGCAACATGTATCTAAGTGATGAGTGGGTGAATGTCATCAACATGTGTCTAAGTGATGAGTGGGTGAATGTCATCACCATGTATCTAAGTGATGAGTGGGTGAATGTCATCAACATGTGTCTAAGTGATGAGTGGGTGAATGTCATCAACATGTGTCTAAGTGATGAGTGGGTGAATGTCATCAACATGTGTCTAAGTGATGAGTGGGTGAATGTCATCACCATGTATCTAAGTGATGAGTGGGTGAATGTCATCAACATGTGTCTAAGTGATGAGTGGGTGAATGTCATCAACATGTATCTAAGTGATGAGTGGGTGAATGTCATCAACATGTATCTAAGTGATGAGTGGGTGAATGTCAGCAACATGTATCTAAGTGATGAGTGGGTGAATGTCATCAACATGTGTCTAAGTGATGAGTGGGTGAATGTCATCAACATGTATCTAAGTTATGAGTGGATGAATGTCAGCAACATGTATCTAAGTGATGAGTGGGTGAATGTCATCAACATGTATCTAAGTGATGAGTGGGTGAATGTCATCAACATGTGTCTAAGTGAGGAGTGGGTGAATGTCATCAACATGTGTCTAAGTGATGAGTGGGTGAATGTCATCAACATGTATCTAAGTGATGAGTGGGTGAATGTCATCAACATGTATCTAAGTGATGAGTGGGTGAATGTCATCAACATGTGTCTAAGTGATGAGTGGGTGAATGTCATCAACATGTATCTAAGTGATGAGTGGGTGAATGTCATCAAAATGTGTCTAAGTGATGAGTGGGTGAATGTCATCAACATGTGTCTAAGTGATGAGTGGGTGAATGTCATCAACATGTGTCTAAGTGAGGAGTGGGTGAATGTCATCAACATGTGTCTAAGTGATGAGTGGGTGAATGTCATCAACATGTATCTAAGTGATGAGTGGGTGAATGTCATCAACATGTGTCTAAGTGATGAGTGGGTGAATGTCATCAACATGTGTCTAAGTGATGAGTGGGTGAATGTCATCAACATGTGTCTAAGTGATGAGTGGGTGAATGTCATCACCATGTATCTAAGTGATGAGTGGGTGAATGTCATCAACATGTGTCTAAGTGATGAGTGGGTGAATGTCATCAACATGTATTTAAGTGATGAGTGGGTGAATGTCATCAACATGTATCTAAGTGATGAGTGGGTGAATGTCATCAACATGTATCTAAGTGATGAGTGGGTGAATGTCATCACCATGTATCTAAGTGATGAGTGGGTGAATGTCATCAACATGTGTCTAAGTGATGAGTGGGTGAATGCCATCAACATGTATCTAAGTGATGAGTGGGTGAAGGTCATCAACATGTGTCTAAGTGATGAGTGGGTGAAGGTCATCAACATGTGTCTAAGTGATGAGTGGGTGAATGCCATCAACATGTGTCTAAGTGATGAGTGGGTGAATGCCATCAACATGTGTCTAAGTGATGAGTGGGTGAATGTCATCAACATTTATCTAAGTGATGAGTGGGTGAATGTCATCAACATGTATCTAAGTGATGAGTGAGTGAATGCCATCAGCATGTATCTAAGTGATGAGTGGGTGAATGCCATCAGCATGTATCTAAGTGATGAGTGGGTGAATGCCATCAGCATGTATCTAAGTGATGATTGGGTGAAGGTCATCAACATGTGTCTAAATGATGAGTGGGTGAATGTCCTCAACATGTATCTAAGTGATGAGTGGGTGAATGCCATCAATATGTATCTATTTGATGAGTGGGTGAATGTCTCTCTAACATTTTCCGGTATTTCAGGATTGCATTATATTATTGCTATGTTATACGTCTACATTCCATTTCCATGCTATAAGGAACATTGTCTATATTCCATTGCTATGCTATAATGAACATAATCTACATTCCATTGCTATGCTATAAGGAACATAATCTACATTCCATTGCTATGATATAAGGAATATCATCTACATTCCACGATGATGGTGAATATGACTCATAACACTATTGTGAGCTACGGAGAGTCTTCTCCCACAGTATGTAATAGGTATCACAGGCCTGAATGAGAGTACTAGTGGCATATCCTTTTCAAGAAGTACCCTTCATCTCATTTTTTGGCAGTAGTGATTTTCTAGGCAATATAAATACGTTCAGTAGTTTGACTTTAACTTTCTGATACTGTCCGGATACACAATAATTACCTGTGGCGATAGTGACGGATATAATGGTGGGGTTATTGAGTGAGTGAATTATTGAAAGGTTTATTCATGAATTGATTTGATGGAGGAAATCGCGAGTGAGAGAATGAGTGAGGGAATGAGAAAGAAAGTTTTAGTAACTGATATAGAGGAAGCGAGAGTGGCTTAATAAATGAATGGATGAGTGAGATAACACGTGGGTTTATGTGAGAGTCAGTATATGTCAGAGTTAGTTTTTGATTATTACCATGTGCCGGTTGCCTTCGAGTGAGTACCCAAAAACTAGTAACGAACCATTACCTTAAAGAATACTTTAACAAATCAACATCTAACAGTGCCTACAGTGTTACTGTCATCTCCCAAACTCTGAAGAATCGTTACCACTAGAACTAAATTCTGATTCCAGATTGTGAATTGTGACTGTTTCAAACATTATGCATGGAACACCAGTAATTTGGAAACCAGTAGAAACTGCAGCAAATTAACAGATGCCTCCTTTCTTTGACCGGTTGAACCGATCGCCAACAAAAGTAATTTGTTCCACAGACTGACCACTCCCAAGAGGTTTTATTGGACATGTTGGCATAAGTGACTAATAAAATAGCTCCTGCAGTGGAAATCTCGCGGCAGATATCACGTTAAGTGGTCGTATGTCATCCACCTCATCTGGTTACAGTTCATGACTTTATTGTTTATGTTTGGTCCCTGACTCCGCCTTAATCAATCGGATGTCTTGATTCTATTTCGTGTATGTGCTTGATCAATGTAATGTTATTATGTTATATCAGGAATACGTCCGTGTGTTTCCTAGGGTATTAGAGAGAATTGAAGACTAGCAAGACTGTACGTTTATTAAGAAGGTTACTGAGACGATTAAGAATGGTTAGACTACGCCGTAAAGGAGCAAAGGAAAAACTGGAGAAAAACAAATCAGGAACATCACGAACAAATAATATTTAACTCAAGTGTTAAAACTTTACTGTATGGCTCGGAAACATGGACAACACAAGGGACACCCAGGTAACTACAAACTTTCATTAATAAATGAATGCGTAAAATAAGTTTTCTTCTTCTGTGTTTGTTCACACACTCTTGCAGATTAGTTGATTCAAATATGAAGAATTCTTTTGTGCTCTCAGTTATCACATTCAAATCTACAACAAATTACATCTTTGACGGAATCAAAAACCAGACACATAAATAACAATGAAATAAGTAATTTCTATCTTGTCTTTATAATGATAAATCAATAATGTAATATAACAATGATAAACATGTCCATATGTGCATATGTTTAAGGAGTCTAACGTGAATACATTGACGTATTTGAAATAGAGTGTGAAAGAATTGACGCAATGAATGCAAAATGTTGGCAACACTGACACATCGTAGTCTGATTTCAATTCGATGCATTTATTCTCTCAATCTTTGTTTTGTTTTTTCTCTCTGTGTATATTCAAACTTATTTCATGTAACTAGTACTTTTGCTCATTTGTTGTTTTATTTGTTTTGTGTGTAGTTGTGTGGCAATAATGCGAGGTCGTCCTCAAAATCTAATGATCTAATTCAAACAGATATTTCACACACATGATCAAGTTAGATACATCAAGAAAATAATCTACACGACAAAAAAATAGAAAGATAGTTGAAGAAATGGTTCAGAAGGAAGACTTTAATAAGCAATGGAACAATTAAGTCTGCTGTTTCAGAAGACAGACCTTCATAAGACATGGTACAATCAAGTCTTCTGTTTTAGAAGACAGACCTTCATAAGACATGGTACAATCAAGTCTTCTGTTTTAGAAGGCAGACTTTAATAAGCCATGGTATAATAAAGTCTGTTGTTTGCGGAACCGAACACTAAATCAAAGATTGAGCTAATGGGCTGTCAATAATTAACTCTAACAATTAGGGGGACCAGACAGAACAAATTAGACAGTTGTTGATAAGTGAGGGGGTGGGGGTGGTTGACGTCAATAATACTGTGATAATAAATCAATATCGCTTTGCAATATGTGATATATTTTTCTAAAAAGTTGAAGCAAATGTATTTTTTTTCGTACTTTTTATGCTAATATTTTAAAGAAGGGGATGGGAGTAAATTGTTTGATAGTAGTAAGCAGGAGGGTCCCTGGATACTTGAAATTGATGATGGAAAAAAGCGGTTCCATGATCCAATATTCCCAGACATAGTATACCAGACAAAATATATTCCCAAGACAAAATATCCCAAGACAAAATATCCCCAAGACAAAATATTCCCAGACAAAATATACCGGACACATATTTCAGACAAAATATTCCAAGACAAAATATACCAGACAAAATATTCCAGACAAACTATTCCCTGACAAAATATCCCAAGACAAAATATCGCTAAGACAAAATATTCCCAGACAAAATATACCGGACACAATATTACTAGACAAAATATACCAGACAAAATATTCCAGACAAAATATACCCAGACAAAATATCCCAAGACAAAATATTCGTAAGACAAAATATTTCCAAACATATACTGGACAAAATATTCCACATAAAATATGGTATATTTCAACATGGTTAAAACGTATGAAAAAAGTAATAATAATCGTTACATAGAAAAATTGGTGAAGTAACACGTTTTATGTAAAAAATAAGATGTAAACATAGTATGACATCTTGTATACAAACATACCATGGAGAGATATGGAGTGACTAAGGCGGTGAGAATAACACCTTTGTTGTTCAAATTATTGTGTTTTCGCAAAACTAGAAAAGTAAAATAACAAACATAGGCTGTACTCAGAAGTGTCACTAGACTAAGTCAGTTTCCTATGTAAACATACTACCTTGACATGTATGTGGTAGGTGCATAATTCTAAAATAGTCAATAGGAGGGTCTAGGGACGAGCAACATAATGGACTTGGCCATCTTGAGGGGAAAACAAAACTCACGTGATGAATGGTCCAGTGGTAAGATATAAGGAAGATTATGTTTGACTCTAGGTTCTCAGTTCAGAGATTTGTAATCAGGAGTTCATTTTATTCCAGCAGTATTTTAGTGTAGAGATTTCCAGTAGAGTCATATTTGAATGTTATAGTTGAGTGATTCGAAGACTTCCAAGTAATTGTGTGATTCGAAGACTTCCAAGTAATTGTGTGATTCGAAGGATTTCCAAGTAATTGAGTGATTCGAAGACTTCCAAGTAATTGTGTGATTCAAAGGACTTCCAAGTAATTGTGTGATTCGAAGGACTTCCAAGTAATTGTGTGATTCGAAGGACTTCCAAGTAATTGTGTGATTCGAAGGACTTCCAAGTAATTGTGTGATTCGAAGGACTTCCAAGTAATTGTGTGATTCGAAGGACTTCCAAGTAATTGTGTGATTCGAAGGACTTCCAAGCCAATCATGAGTTGTAATTTCGTTCAGGTTTAGGATTGTTTATTGACTGACTTTGTAACGGAAATTCAGCTCCATCTTCAATAGTTACCGATTTCGAAGTAGCTGCAATTAAAGATTTTGAATGTGCATTTCCACGAGCTAAAGTATCAGGATGTTATTTTCACTTTGGACAAAACGTTTGGCGAAAACTACAGTCTGAGGGTAAAAAGGCACCGTACATCTCTGATGAATATTACTCAAAGTGAAACAACTGATGGCGTTGGCATTCGTACCAGAAACAGATGTCATTACTGTTTTCGAACGACTCACCAATATTGATAGTTACTCAGATCTGAATTTCCTTATCCATTACTTCGAAGATTTCTACATTGGACAGATTCGTTGTAGTCGCCATTTGCAGCCTCGATTTCCAGTGAGCCTTTGAAATCAACACAATCGTGTCATGAATAAACTGCCAAGAAGCAACAACACTGTTGAAGTTTGGCACAATGCATTTAACTCAATGGTTAATGTATCTCATCCAACAGAAGCAAGACTTGCCTGGAAGTTACAGCAACATCAACATACATCTGTACATTTGAAAAGTCAGATTACCACTGGTCAACCAACAACAAAGAAACGAAAGGTTTAAAAATGTGTCGATGATGCTATTAAACCAATGGTTGAATGATACCGTCTAACAGCCTATCAACTTCTTGAAAAACATAGCATGTGTTGTGAACATTAATGTTGTGTAGTTTACTCAATGAAAGAACTTAATGAGACAATTCATAACTTGAAGACTTTATTATAATTATTTACTAACTATATTGTTCATTAGTGTTTATTACAGTTTGTATGAAATATTTTATATATTATCTTTATATTTAGTCTTGGTGATATTTTGTCTGGTATATTTTGTCTGGGAATATTTTGTCTGGAATATTTTGTCCGGTATATTTTGGCTGGGAATATTTTGTCTTGTGATATTTTGTCTGGGTTTATTTTGTCTGGGGATATTTTGTCTTGTGGATATTTTGTCTGGTATATGTTTTCCGGTATATTTTGTTTGGAATATCTTGCTTGTCCGGTTAAAAATAAAAAAAAGGAGGTTTCCTGAATACTTGAAATTGTTTGATGGAAAATAGTAGGATGGATCCTGAACACTTGAAATTGTTTGACAGAAATAAGCAGGAGGGTCACTGAAAACTTGAAATTCATTAACAAGAGTGCGAGGGGATCAAATATTGGCAAATCGAGTGTGGACGTAAATTATGGAGTCAATGATTGTTATTTTTTTTTCCTTTGTCTCGCACATTCTCTCTTCCACCTTGATCATTTTCTTGTTTAGTCTACACTTTTCTCATATTATGTTTTTCTTCTCTCTTTCTAGACTTTTCCTCTACTTTCCCATTTTCATTTCCCTTGACGTGTTTCTGACCATACTTTAATATTTTCCTCCTTCCATCTTCAAACAATATGTGAGTTTATATATTCTGTGCGTTAAGTATTCTGTCTGTCGGTTTTCGTCGTGATAAAGGCTTTTTAGTCCAAACTTCGTTTGTCGATGTATCTCGTATGCTTCGTTTATAAATGTGGTAAAATATATTTAAATATTTCCATTTGTTTTTTTACAATCTTTATACATTTTAGAAGCATACAACTAAACATCGCAGCAAACAAAAGAAGTATAGTTGTAGTTCAGTTGATACCATCACAGTTTGGTGTTCTAGGAATTGAACAGGTTAATGAGCTTACCTAAAAGTGAGAAGTGTGTATGCTGGAAGACAATGAAGTTTCATATCAAGAGAATAAAAGAGTTCTATACATCAGAAATGAAAATAACACGATAACAAAACACGTACCTAAATCGACAGGGATAGGCCAGCATATTTCACCTGAAAACAGGGCTCAGTATAGTGGATAAACGCATACACAGGATGCAAGTTTGTGCCACACTACTCTGCACTTGTCGAACAGATGAACTGACCTCAGAATATATCCTGCAGAACTGTCCCCAATATGAGCAATTGAGAGAAACGGGTTCAAAACCTCAACCTTTCAAACAAAGAAATATGGAATTAAAGAAGAACTTAGACAAGGATAGAGTTTATCCATAAAACTTGTCTGACAATGTAGACATCAAGTAGAGAACAAAGAAATAAAAAAAAAACACAAAAGACAGCAACAAAATAAATGTATAACTCCAATCATCAGACATTAACCTGAACACAGCGGCTTTGTCTGTCGAAAATAGAAGCCCCCGGGACGTTCAATTTCCTCCAAGCCGGTTCTAAATCTAGAACCTCCATCTTTCAACAGTGAGTGATTCCAATGCTTTCACATTTCTCTGGTTGAGCAGCTTGACAGGGGCGGATAAAGAGCCAGTGGACGAGCTTTTCAATGAGTTGCATAAAGATAAAGGAAATACGTGGCAGTATGACGGAATGAAGTCAAGGCAAATGTTTTGAATTGGCAGAAGGAAGATGTTTATGTTTGCTCTAAGTGT
Organism: Meghimatium bilineatum; assembly: GCA_034231615.1. Classification (NCBI taxonomy): domain Eukaryota; kingdom Metazoa; phylum Mollusca; class Gastropoda; order Stylommatophora; family Philomycidae; genus Meghimatium; species Meghimatium bilineatum. The sequence continues at coordinate 58,560,724 of CM067304.1, forward strand.
GTTTGTACATGTGGATTGATTGTTTAATGTATATTCATAAAACGTTCAGCGCAAATAATAGGGAATCCGGGATCAGACATATCTTGAACTCTTGAACAAAGGTGCTGATAACTGGTGGCCAGAGTCATTATAAGGTACAGGAAATTGTTGAGAACAGGGAACATGGCACAGGAAGAGCTTAATAACATTGTAGAGAACAGGGTACATGGCACAGGAAGAGCTTAATAACATTGTAGAGAACAGGGTACATGGCATATGAGGAACATAATAAAATTCTTGAGAACAAGGTATATGGTACATGAGCAGCTTAATAAAATTGTTGAGAACATGGTACATGAGTAGCTTAGAATATTGTTGAGAACAAAATACATGGCACACGAAAAACTAAATATATTTATGAGGAAGGGATACGTGGTACATGAGCAGCGAAATAAAATTGTTGAGAACAAAATGCATGTCACATGAGCAGCTTAATAAAATTGTTGAGAACAAAATATATGGCACACGAGAAACTAAATATATTGTTGAGGAAGGGATACGTGGCACATGAGGAGCTTAATAAAAATATTGAAGACGGGGTACATGACGTTGAGGAGTTGAATACAATTGTTAAAAACATGTTACAATAAACATGAGGAGCTTTATAATAATTGTGAAGTACAGTTTACCAGACACATCAGGAGCTCAATAAAATTTTTGAGAATAGAATATCTGGCACATGGGATGCTGAAAACAGATCATCCATTAATCACGGATAAATAGATATATGGATGTGCTACGAGATTGACGAACTCACAATAAAGGTTGGATGTGAACAAACGATACTGAATATTTTTTACAGCACTGAGATTTCCTATACTTTAATGATACAATGGTGAAAACCTGGTGTACTTATTGAAGCGCACTGAAGACCTATTCAGCGGGGTTTTTTTTTCAAACTCATGCTGGGTGGCATTATTTAGTCTTGGAAACTAAATACATTGTCTTATGGTTTACAGCTTACTGCGATTTCACGTCTTCTGATCATATATATCCGACTTCACCAGTGTTTTCAACTTTATGGGGTGGCCGGATATAACCAGGAACTCTTATTTGAATTCATTTCGATTGTTACGTTACTTAAAATATACGTCTTCCTTCTTTGATCTCACACTCCCACAGATTAGCAGGATACAGTCCGTAGAGCAAAATGTGTTGTCATGGTTCACAATTAAGAAACAATATCCGTGCATTTTGGTCTGATACATCCGACTTTAGCATGTCTTATGGGCTCCTTTGACACTCTATGCGATAGGACTATCAACCCCAACTCCTCAACCTTGTTAGTCGTTTATTACAATATGCATGACATATTACAGTGTCGCTATGCATGCACTGCTCTCCTTTCGGAACGTCCAAACTTCCTACTGACAGAATACAATAATTTCTTTATAGCTTTTAAAACATCCAAAACTTCCTGCAAAACTTCCTGCAGAAGACAAAAATTACTCCAGAATTCACATATTTTCCCGCAAAACTCCAGTTGAAATGGTCCTCATCTCACTTCCTCCACATTTCTTCATTCATGTTTTCCTCATGACTCTACCTCTAAGCGCCTCCTCAATTTAAAGTTACTATTCAATCACTTATATTCCTTTAACAGCAATGTCAATAAAGACGAATGGAGCCAGTTTGTATACTATTGGATATAACGATACGCCCAGGAAACATTTTCGCAAATACACTTATGAAACTAGGCGTCTGACATCACAACGAAAACGTCTCATCAAACATGTCATTTTCTCAAACATTCATTTTTATACCTGCCAATGCAACTTAAGATGGCGTATCATCCGGCAATGGTTCTTAAACTTCTATAACGGTGATTGTTTTTGTTTGTTTAAATATTCACTTGAACGAGCGCTATTGTTTTTATTTCTTGAAAGATTTTCTTTATCTCGCTCTCTTGTTTTTGTTTAAACATATCTTGATTCAGCTGCCTTGTTTTTGTTTATTTAAAGATGCACTGGCTTCGCATATAATTGGCCCTGGGTTCATTCCATAGTTGAGGCGGAAATGTTTTTCAGATTGCAACGTCTCATGAGTCGACCCAGCCTTAATTGGGTACCGGATCAGTCCTTGAATTAACGACTGTGAGGAGATGGCCACCGCCCTCATATAGTAGACTCACTGAAATTTGAGATTGCTAACATCTCACACCCCTAAGACAGTTAAATGTTAAGGGTTACCTTTGCTTTTCACTAAGTAACTTTTGCTCTATACGGGATGAAATAGCCAACTCCACCCCAAAACCTCATGTGTCTTCTATTACGATATGCATTTACGTTAAAGAGCGGTGCTATTCTTTCGCACTACTGCAACACATTGGAGTTTTAAAATCATTTCTTGTGCACGAAAATTCTTTATTTCTCGTCGAAACTAGGTGATAATGTGTCATCGGAAGTGTCGAAACTGGGTTATATTGTGTCATGGGAAGTGCCGAGACTGTTATATTATTTCGTGAGAAGTGTAGAAATTAGGCTATATTGTGACATGGGAAGTGTAGAAATTAGGCTATATTGTGACATGGGAAGTGTAGAAATTAAGCTATATTGTGACATGGGAAGTGTAGAAATTAGGCTATATTGTGTAGTGAGAAGTGCCGAAACTGGGCTATAATTTTTCATGGGAGGTGTCTAAATTAGCTATATTGTGTCGTGGCAAGTGTCGAAATTGGACTATATTGTGTGGTGGTATTATATTGTGTCTTGTGTCGTATAAACATCCTTTTTGTAGATTGACAGAACTCATGCTTAATTTCTGTGTAACTGCCTAAGTATTCTGAATAAAATTCTGTTATGCACAAAGTAAGTGGATTCCGTGATCCTTTGTATTTCACCATCACTTGACTATGTAAAACAAACACTGAATGGCCAGTTTGATGCTTGACAATGACTTATTTCATATGACGCTGTTTGATATCGCGACAATTGCTTATTTCATATGACGCTGTCTTTAATTTTAAAAAGATATTTACACTAGAGCTAGTCATTATCACGTGACCAGAAATGACAAAGATGTGGAGGTTGAACCATTGACCTTCTGCAGTATAATGTCTACTGGCTAATAGAAAATAAAACTTTCTTATAGACGCATTTGATTATTCCCGTGATTTCTTTAATCACTAAGATTTTCATTGGTCAATAAGACTTTCATTGGGCACTAAGATTTCATTGGTCACTAAGATTTGCATTTTGTATTGGTCACTAAGACATTCATTGGTCACCAAGATTTGCATTGGTCACTAAGATTTTCATTGGTCACTAAGATTTTCATTAGTCACTAAGATTTTCATTGATCACTAAGACTTTAATTGGTCACCAAGATTTGCATTGGTCACTAAGATTTTCATTGATCACTAAGACTTTAATTGGTCACCAAGATTTGCATTGGTCACTAAGATTTTCATTGATCACTAAGATTTGCATTTGTCACTAAGATTTGCATTGGTCACTAAGATTTTCATTGATCACTAAGATTTGCATTTGTCACTAAGATTTGCATTGGTCAGTAAGACTTTCATTGGTCACTAAGATTTTCATTAGTCACTATGACTTTCATTGGTCAGTAAGACTTTCATTGGTCAGTAAGACTTTCATTGGTCAGTAAGACTTTCATTGGTCAGTAAGACTTTCATTGGTCAGTAAGATTTTACTGTGTGTAAGAAGATGATGTCAGAGACTTTCTTGTGATTTCGTGTCTGCATACAAAACACTGACATCACTGTTTTCTACATACACAGACAACAACAACAACAAAACATACACAGATAATCTGAGTAAGATTCTTTTTGAATTATAACATAATACCAAAGTCGGATGTGTCGTGACATTGGCGTAAATAAATCGGCGACAGAAAGAATTTCAGTACTTTGGACTACATCCTACTTGAAATCTAGTAGGATCATTTTCCTGCTACAAGAGAGATCCAGCTGGAGTTTGGGAACGGAAAAATAATCATTACGTACCATTGTGCATGAAAAGTGGCTACACAGACTGTTCAATGTGATATGGAAGACACAAAAGACACAACAAGAGTGGAATATAGCGGTGATTGTTCCCATCTGGAAGAAAAAAGGAAGTAAGAGGCACTAAGTATAGAGTCATATCACTCTTAAGCCACTTAGGGAAAATCTAAAGCAAGCTACTAGAGAAAAGGATGCGCGCATATATAGAACCACGGCTCAACAACACGCAAATGGGCTTTCGGAAAAATAAAAGCTGTACAGATGCAATCTTCGCCCTCAAACAACTTTCAGAAAAAGCGATAGAACATAGCCAAGACTTATATTTGTCTTTCGTGTAACAAGAGAAATCTTTTGAAAGAGTGGATAACTATGAGTGGATAGCACAACTATGGATAACACCACAGACATATGGAGTTCCCCAACATCTGTTAAACCTATGTCAGATTATATACGCCAATAGTCAATGCTCAGTAAATAACGAGCATAGGTACATCTAATAATTTTCAAATTCACTCGAGAGTTAGACAGGGATGTGTTATATTCTCTCCCCCCCCCAATTGTTCATAACATACATAGATCACATCTGCAAAGTAGCAAAGACAACAGAAGAAAACAATCTGAAGGATAACTTAAACGAACTACCAAGCACCAGTGGCGTCATCAAAAGAGCAACTGCAAAGACAAATAGACAGATTACATCAAACATGCCATACCTTTAACATGAAGATAAATATACAAAATTCAGAAGTAATGAAGATAGGAAGAACAGAAAGAAACATCAATATATATATTGGAAATAACACGACTTAATCAGGTGACATAATTCACATGGCTAGGAAGTAATATAACAACAGACGGAACGAGCAGCAAAGATGTAGTAAAGCATAGCAAACCCTAGAGCAACTGACATCAATCTTCAAAACAAAAATGTAGATTTAAACACCACAATAACACTATTGAAAACAATTATTATGCCAACGCTGTGCTACGAAAGCCAAACATGGACAACGACAGCCCAAAACAAACGTAAACTTGTGACAGCTGAAATGGCACGCTTAAAAAGAATCCTAGGAATATCAATAAGAGACAGAGTGAGGCATGAGGACATTAGACAAAGAACCAGCACTGCCACAATCTTGGAATATGTTCAGAGAGAACAAATCAAATGGTTTGCACACATCAGCAGCCTGCCATCAGTGAGCATACCACAGTAAGCTAAGCTACACAGATACAGTGAAAGCAGACTTCGATGCCGACCACGGAAACGATGGACCACCAAAATAAAATAGGCGACAAATCCCACAATATACTCAGCACACAAGAGATCCATCACACGAAATCTCTTTTACCCCTGAAGCTGAAAGGCAAAACTGGTTTTAGCGAATAGATAGAACATGACCGTGTTCAATAAAGACCTTCCAACAGAATTAAATATGACACCACCGAATTAAATATATCCCCATTCACTAAGTTTAAAAAAACACTATTGTTTGAATTTCGGTTGGTAACTATTTACATACTCGGAATCGCATTCCAAAAATAGCCATGGCGATCAGAGTTTATAATAAGTGACCATCTGAACCCCAACAATAATAAAAAAACGTCATGAATTGGATCATAATTAATTGGAAGGTCTTCTATATCACTGAGGGTCTCGGTTTGAGCCTTCTGGGTATGAAATAAGTATCGGGAGAAACCTGGAAACTGTTCACAAAAAACAAGATCTTCATCGTGTGTAGTTAATAACAATAATGATAATAAAACGTCGTGTTACCCGTTAGGATGGCAGGTTTGTGTCCGTCTAAAAACATCAGCACAATAAATCCAGCTGTGGATGTCTGTAGCTATGTCGATAGTGATTCAAGGAAGCGGTAAAATGTCAAGCACGCGTGGAATAGGTTAATTTTAAGATTTGTGACCAGCATGTAGGTACGAGAACCATCTTTCTCGTACGTCTAGTTTGAAATACTAGCGATATGGATACAGTTTTCCACTGCTCATGTAATGTCGTAAAAACACAGAACATATTGGTTATCAGTGCTTCAGTTGGATATGTTTGCAATAATATAACGACGACATCCTGCTGAAAATCTAGTAGCACTAACGCCCTGCTATAAGAGTGATCCGGTTGGAATATGAGTACTTCTTCTTCTTCTTTCCTTCCTCTTTTACCTTTTACGGGTGTCGAGGGAGATACAATGTTCTTGTTCTCGCTTTTCTGGCAGCTTCAGATAATATTATTTGGTGTTCGTGTAATGTCTCTTTGATGTTGTCGATCCAGCGTACTCTAGGTCTACCCTTGGCTCTTCTTTCTGATTCCCCTCTATGCGGATATGAGTACTAACGTCAAAAATACATTATTCCGCAAAACATCCGTATCTTTTTTCAAACAGACTAGTGCAGATAAATCAAGACCTGACTATTCCCTGATGTTATCACACCACGATTTTCTTTGTTCATCTCTACTTCTTCGAGCCTCAGCTGTTCACTGCATGATTATCTTTGAAATTGAAGTTCATCAAAACAAACAAACCATGAATTTCTCTCATGTTCACCAGTTTAGTCGTGTTTTTGGTCAATTATACATCTCTGCTAGATCATCAGGAATAATCATTCTAAAGTTGTTCATTTTACTTTTCCGGTGATTTCATTGGTCACTTCCTGTATACTGTGTCAACAGCTAACGAAAATCATTGGAAAAGTAAAGTGCGTCACGCTAGAAGGACGGTTCCAAACTTAGCACCCATATGTTATATTGTAAATGGTCACGATTTAATGCAATAAACTTACAAGTGTGCTAGCGTGTGGTTAGTAAACTAAAGTTTGAAACCGACGTGCGAAATAATTGGTTTTCAACAAATCTGTAGGCTTATACAATTATGTTATGTAGGCGCATACAAGCATGTCCTGTCTACTTATACAAGTATGTTATATAGGCATATACAAATATGTTATGTAGGCTTATACAATTATGTTATATAGGTCTATAGAAATATGTTATGTAAGCTTATACAAGTAAGTTGTATAGTCCTATACAAATATGTCATGTAGGCTCACATGACTGAATCCACAATAGGCCTTATCCGTTTTCGAAGAATCTTAGCGAACATTTTACCAATGTTCCAACTGTATGTGCCACTATCTTGTTTCATTCCTGTTTTCTTCAGTATTAGTACTAGGATAGTTCTTTGCCACGCTATTGGGACAGCTCTTTGTTTCCAATCCGTTCTGAGGATGTGAGGTAACTAAGTTACTCTATTCCAGTGTTTCCCAACCTTTTTTCTACCATGCCCCCCCCTAAGTCTTTTTAAAATTCTGATTGCCCCTATGTAACATATAAATATTCTTTTATATTACAAAATTGGATTATTTCCCAAAACGTTTTCTAAATTGCCCCCGTGAACAATCAAATTTCCCCCCTGTGGGGCGTGTGCACCACGTTGGGAAACACTGCTCTAGTCTTTACATAGGCCTGTAAAGTGCCTATACTTCAGTTGTTATTCCATCAATTCCCGCCGATTTATTCTTTAGATTATTGTTGATAACTTCTGTGATTTCTTGTTCCGGGATTTCGATTTCTTTATTTCCTTATCCTAGTTTGAATGGAGCTACCATGTCGAAGATGGATGTGTCGGGCCATTGGCGCAAATAAAACGGTGACACAACGCATTTCCATTCTCTGGACTACATCCTGCTGGAAATCTAGTAGGACCATGGTCCACTACAAGAGAATTCAGCAGGAGTTTGAGAATGAACCCTGAAGAAGAAGAAGAAGAATGGAGCTATACGTATCTCTTTTCTGATATATTCAAACAATCTATAAAATATTATTCCCACCTTTCTCTAATCTTATCTTCTCCGTATATGAGTATGCCCTACCTGTCATTTATAGATTCTGTTGGTTGAAAGGTTCGTCTCGTGTTCTCATTGTTGTGATGACTGTATGGAACTATTAAACTGTTTTAACTTTTTTCACTTATAATATACTGTATAATTATGTCTAGAACATTGTTTTTATCTCCCCAACCACGACAAACAGCGTTTTAGCAGAAAATCAATCAATCAATTTTAAACCCATAACCCTTCAGGGTCGTAGGGGTACCAGTTTGGATGCTTCAGCACACAGAGTCCTCCAGCGAATTATATCCTCAGCGATGCGGATGAAAATATACGAATATAAATAGCAGAAAATATACGAATATAAATAGCAGAAAATATACGAATATAAATAGCAGAAAATATACGAATATAAATAGCAGAAAATATACGAATATAAATATAAGAACTACATGTTTTCAGATATTTATTAAAATGTTTCAAATTCAAATGTTATTAGTATATAAAAATCATGATTGTCGACGTCAACTTTTGTCATCCCTCCATCCCCCCCATCTCCAATTCTCATTTTCAATACTTATCAAACATTTTTAGAGCTCATGGACCTTCTTCTGATTGTTGACGCAATTTAATGACAGTTCCCTTGATCGATTTGTGGAGACTAGATTCTTCAACTAACCACTCAACCACCGAACCGACAACAATATGCAAACATTTTTCAAGACAGATAGTTCAATTATTTGATGATGATAATAATGATGATGACGACCACGATGTTACAGAACTTACCGTTAGAGAACCATGACTGTGATATTATAAGTCCTGCGCGAATATACATCAATTTACCGTTTCTTTTACACACTTTACACAGCAAAGTCACGAAAAGTTGTAACACATTTGAACATTTCCACAAGATGCGCCCACCTTTACAATACAACCCCTTATGAATACACAATTGATAATATGAAAGAACACATTTTGAGTGGTTGCAGAAGATGAATAAAGCGTCGTTCTAAGTTGAATCACAAACACTCCACATTAAACAACTATCATTTACACAATCCACTTAATTACGTTTCTAGTTATTTGCAAGTAATTAATTAGTAAAATTTATAAACTGGAAATTATATTGAAAACTTTGACTTGAAGATTTGTTAATATTCTCGAATTTGATATTACTACAATGAGACAATGTTATATTTGTTTTATAATCGGTGGGGAAAAAACACGAGTCTCCATCGCTGCCAAAATTCGGTCTCAAGTGAGTAGATTTTAAGAAAAACGTATTGAATTATCGTATGACATTCGGGTTATTTAGAGAGAGAGAAAGAGAGAGAGAAAGAGAGAGAGAGAGAGAGAGAGAGAGAGTGCTCGTGTATGAGGGGGTGTATATGTCTTGAGAAATGCTACATGAGAAAAGGCGTAATATTCCGGCTGTTGACAGTTTTAACACATTACTCCGGCTGTTGACAGTTTTAACACATTACCCCGGCTGTTGACAGTTTTAACACATTACTCCGGCTGTTGACAGTTTTAACACATTACTCCGGATGTTGACAGTTTTAGCCCATTACTCCGGCTATTGACAGTTTTAACACATTATTCCGGCTGTTCACAGCTTTAACACATTACTCCGACTGTTGACAGTTTTAACACATTATGCTTGATGTTGGGCAGTTTTAACACAATATTCTAAATGTTGGCAGTTTTCAAATGCTAAGGATAGAGAGATAGTCCTTCCCCCTCCCCCACCTCCTGCCCCCTTCCGCCCGAGTGCGCAGAACCCGATGGTAAAGCAATAACAAAGAAAAGCGACACTGTTAGATACTATGCATATTCTCAGAGGCGATTAAGGAGGAATTACGATGGATGTGACCGTGTCATCACAAATTTGGTCAGTGACCAAGAAACCATGCTGAAATCGGATGTGTCCAGCTAAATAGAGGAGATAATGCAGCTAAGCTGTAAACGTATACTGTTATATGATCTATTAGTTGCCAGTATGTAGAAGTATGAAAACCAACTCAGGAGAAGAGGAAAATAGAGAGATTGTAAGTTATGTTGAAGATATTGAGGAATAAAGATGAAGTTATTCCCAAAACGTTAATTCTCAAACTCCTGGTGGATCCGGTGAATTCTTGACAATTGGTGGGGGGGGGGGGGGGGTAAACATTTGGTTAAAAAAATGTTAACCTAGTGTAAGGACAGCCCCAATGTCATGATGATGTTGGATTTGTCGGACCAAAAAGCGCTTATATCGCACCCATACTTAAACAGTGCAAGTATTCCGGACATAATCCTGTTACCAAGAAGGGATGTCATTGTGAATGTGGATGAAGAACAGGATATAGAGTTATGTAATTTTATCGTCCACTGTAGTGGTTACATACCGCAATGAAAGAGGCTTATGCATAAAGGACAGACACAAATATTTCACAAAGAGGTTAATACAGTGCAAAACTAGATTTAAAAAGAGAATTTACATAAAGATAAAGCATGCCTTAAGAGTAAAACAAACACTAGAGAAGTTTTAATCTCATGCAGTCAGACTATGCACTTTAATAGATTAAAGCTCTTCATATTTCACGAGACAGTTTCCTGTAGTTACATTTACTGAGCATCATAACGAGGGTACATTCGATTTGATCATGTATTTCAATGATGAGTTTTTAAAGCAGTATGTCTTGTGTTAAGGAGGTCAGTCTTTTGATACCGAGGCGAAGTACATCTAACAGCATAAATCTGTTAAATTTCTCTATGAAGATGAATTGGTGCGGAGCTTGCATCAGAACAAATCTTCAATACATTGCATGTCATCTAATAAAAGTTTGTTGTTTAATAGTGTTTGGACATCCCATGGCAGGATCAAACTGTTAATACTGAGGTTTGTTAGCGCGCTAACCACTATCCTTCTGATTGACTCTCATAGACGTTGAAGATCGCATGACAATGTGAAAAGAACGATCATATTCTTAAAGAGATTCTAATATGTGAGCTCTTATCGTGTGGACGGCAAAAAAAACTGAGATATAAGTACATATGTAAAACTGACATGATATATACGGACATATGTAAAACTGAGATGAGATATAAGTACATATGTAAAACTGACATGATATATAAGTACATATGTAAAACTGAGATATAAGTACATATGTAAAACTGAGATATAAGTACATATGTAAAACTGAGATATAAGTACATATGTAAAACTGAGATATAAGTACATATGTAAAACTGACATGATATATAAGGACATATGTAAAACTGAGATGAGATATAAGTACATATGTAAAACTGACATGATATATAAGTACATATGTAAAACTGACATGAGATATAAGTACATATGTAAAACTGAGATATAAGTACATATGTAAAACTGACATGATATATAAGTACATATGTAAAACTGACATGAGATATAAGTACATATGTAAAACTGAGATATAAGTACATATGTAAAACTGACATGATATATAAGGACATATGTAAAACTGAGATGAGATATAAGTACATATGTAAAACTGACATGAGATATACGGACATATGTAAAACTGAGATATAAGGCATAAGTAAAACTGAGATATAAGGACATCTGTACAAGTGAGATATAAGGACATATGTAAAACTGACATGAGCTATAAGGACATATGTAAAACTGAGATATAAGGGCATACGTAAAACTGAGATATAAGGACATCTGTACAAGTGAGATATAAGGACATATGTAAAACTGAGATATAAGGACATCTGTACAAGTGAGATATAAGGACATATGTAAAACTGAGATATAAGGACATATGTAAAACTGAGATATAAGGACATATGTAAAACTGAGATATAAGGGCATACGTAAAACTGAGATATAAGGACATCTGTACAAGTGAGATATAAGGACATATGTAAAACTGAGATATAAGGACATATGAAAAACTGAGATATAAGGACATCTGCAAAGTATCATGGAAGGATTGTATGATCGATTCTATTCCTTGAGAAGAACTGGCCGATGATCGAACAACATGGAGAATAGTTTTACTTCGATGTATCCAATAGGCTGAGAAGACCATGAAGGAAAACTTTGAAGACAAGAAACGTAGAAAACAAAAGACACATAAGCCCTTCAACACATTTTTATTATGAATATAATTCTCTCATTCCCACGGATCAAAAATTGGCAAAAATATCAACAATAGAGGCTGCAATTTAAAGACTTTGTTAAATGGGGGATTAAAGCCTCTTAGATGAGGCACGATCTTTTCAACCTAAGACGGAAGTCTATTTTGGTTAAAGACTTTATAGTCCACATGCAACTTCTACACTGTCCTGTCTCATCATCATCTGTAAAGAAGCAAAATGCATTCTTTATTTAATGGTTGTCTTGCGGGACGCTGGTGACTATTTGACATAAAATACCAATACCAAACGTTAAGATAATACAACGGGTACTATTTTGGAAATTATACAACGGGTACTATTTTGGAAATTATAAAATTTAAAGATCATAAATTTCCTTACATATTTTAATGTTATGGGGAGCGTGGCAGGATGGTTAGAAGATATCATTACCAGGAATGGATTTTTGTCTTTCGTGGGTACAATAAATGTTTTTCTTATACACGTCGTGGCGACCGCTATGACTAACCGATTTTTATTTTCACAACTGATGAATATTTACCCTTCACTTTTTAACAGAAAAACGTTCTCGTAACTTCCACTCTTTCTGGTGGCTTTTACTGCTTTACGGACTTCCACTCCATCTCTGAACTTCCACGCCTTCTCTGGACTTCCAATCCTTCTCTGGATTTCTACTCCTTCTCGGGACTTCCACTTCTTCTCTGCACTTCCACTTCCCATACAATATAAAAGACACGTTAACAAAGGTACCTACGACGTCGCCTAGTACAATGGATATCATTTCACAATAATTGCACGCACTATAATCCATCTTTTCCCAGAACCTAAAGTCACACAAAGATAAACTCTAACACGGCCTGGTATAACTAAAATACACCCTGGTCTTCGATTGAAAGATTCGTGCCTATGCAAATTAAGGATTTAATCTATTATTTAACAAACAAACACCTTTAACAGAAAAACATGTACAAACTAAAATTATTTTTTAAATGATGTCAATTGCGCGGGATAGTTGCTTGGTTGCAGAATACAAACTCTTTGATACCAGATTCCAACGTGTAATATTAAAACACACCTTGCCTGCGTCAGTGTTAGTCCTACAGCACTCACGGTATTATCAAACCTATAGAATCGGTACAAGGATACTGTTTTGGATCGTACCGTTGATTGAACTATAAGACATGCGCACAGAAAATGTAAACATGAACTGAAAGGCCTATTTTGATTATTTCCGTGCATGTTGTATGTCGGCCTTGCATATTTATTTTATGCGAGTCTACGTATATAAATAGTGACGGACCAACGAAAATCACGACAATAATCAAAACCGTAACGAATGAAGCCATCTTCTTTCGTTCGCCTGGAACATCGTGTGAAGTTTTGTTTAATAAAGTCATAATTAATTATATACAGAGGTATTCTACAACGATTAAACACACAATTCTCCTGAGGTACATAAACACACAGTTCTCCTGAGATACATAAACACACAGTTGTCCTGAGGTACATAAACACACAGTTGTCCTGAGATACATATACACACAGTTCTCCAGAGATACATACACACACAGTTCTCCAGAGATACATACACACACAGTTCTCCAGAGATACATACACACACAGTTCTCCAGAGATACATAAACACAGTTCTCCAGAGATACATACACACACAGTTCTCCAGAGATACATACACACACAGTTCTCCAGAGATACATAAACACACAGTTCTCCAGAGATACATACACACACAGTTCTTCTGAGATACATAAACACACAGTTCTTCTGAGATACATACACACAGTTCTCCAGAGATACATAAACACACAGTTCTTCTGAGATACATACACACAGTTCTCCAGAGATACATACACACACAGTTCTCCAGAGATACATACACACACAGTTCTCCAGAGATACATAAACACACAGTTCTTCTGAGATACATACACACACAGTTCTTCTGAGATACATAAACACACAGTTCTCCAGAGATACATACACACACAGTTCTTCTGAGATACATAAACACACAGTTCTTCTGAGATACATACACACAGTTCTCCAGAGATACATACACACACAGTTCTCCAGAGATACATACACACACAGTTATCCTGAGATACATACACGCACAGTTATCAAGAAATGTTATCGTCATCGATGCGGATGTCTGTAAAAGAACAATAAAATTTCAAGACATTTCGATTCTTTTATGATGCTTTCCATAATTTTGTTGACTTTCCTCTGTTCCTTCTTCCCTCCACTCCTCTGGAAGATTGTTCCTTTTTTGTGTGTGCAACATTTTGAATATTGTTGGCTTACATGTGTAAAATATACGTAACTATTTGTCATATTGCTAGTAAAAGTAGTTCTTCTTCAAATATGTCTAACTCTGTGTTTTTTGTTTCCTATGTAAACTTTATAGTCTTGCGGGAACCATAGAGCGGAGATTCTAGTGTTGTTTCTATGTCCAGTATGTTTTACTTCTCTCTATCTATTTATTATCTTTTCTTTCCCCATCAAGGCCAGCACCGTGCCGTGGTGATGAGGCTTAGTTCAGCCATCAGGGGCTGGAAACTAAGACTGGTCGGGCAGTCCCATTCGAGCAGGCCCATAGTCCTGCCCAAGTAAGCAGAGTGCTGAAGACGGAGGCATCCAGCCAAAAAGCGCACAGATAATCAGGATGCCACGCACAAAACACAATGGAAACATGTCTGTATCTATAAAAAGTTATGGTGCCTGCCCTGTGGCGGACGTTCAGGCAGGGACGGTGCCGGGCCCTATACCTCGAAAGGGCCCAACCTCAGTTACTGAAAGTCCTTCTCAATTGCCTCGAGGAGCCAGGAGGCAAGGGAATAGAGCTACTGGCCAAACAGAATCAAAACTCTATGGGACACTGTATGAACTACAAAAGACAGTGAGTTTTATTAAGGAGACAGAATTACAGATATAGACATGTTTCAAGTGAACGAAAGAAGAAGAAGAAGAATCTTTTCTTTACTTCTTCTGTGAGTCGTCACAGGAATGAATAACGATCGATTTTCGGGCTATTGTACGTCTAGTCGCTTGATTTAATACTGTGCCGTGTCAGAATGTTGGTAACTCCTTCAATCCACCTTCTTCTTGATCCTATTTTGTATCATGGTGTTTCCATTATCATGTTGCACGCTCTTGAGGCAGGCCAATAATGGTTCATTCTCATTAGGTGGCCGAACCATTTTAGTCTTTCTTTTTCAATATATTTGACCACGGATGTTGTTCCAACAGTTCTTGTCATCTCCTCATTTCTCACATGATCTCTTCTTGTTCTATTTGCTGCATGTCTTAGACATCTCATTTCACACGTAGTATGTTTTCTCTCTTGTTGCATAGTTGCTGTCCATGTCTGAGATTGATAACACAATGCTGGGATGAATATTGAATTTATGATTTGCCTTTTGATTTCCATCAGGATAGATTTGTTTCAAAATTGGTGTTGGTTAATAATTTACGTAGTTGACTTTGTAAATTATTGTCATGAGCTCTCTTGTCCATTCTTCCGTTGTTTGTATAAATGCTCCCGGAGATATTTTAACTGTTGCTCTTGTTTCAGTAGTTGACCACGTATCTTTATGTTGATTGTATTGTGTTTTCTGACTATAGACATTACTTCTATGTTTTACTTAGCATCTCTAATTTAGGACATGCTTAAAGAGTATTTTCTGCAGTCTATCCAATTGTGCTGCCAATCCAGGATTTTTTGTACATGCTACTGTGGAGTCGGTTGTTTCCTGTTCTGAAGGGTAAAATGAGGCAATATTCTTTCCTTCTGTATCTCGCTGTTAAGTTATTTTGTCGACTTATTTTGGTAACACTTATACATATTTTTGTTCATTTTGATATGTGCCCTGTATTACCCCAGCCACCCATTTCCTTTTTGGATTTGTTACCGACACTGGAACTTTTATCCCTTGATTTTCGACAGAGATGGGGCTTCGTTCAGCCAACAGAAGCTGATAACTAAAATGTGTCCAGGCGCTCTTATATTGCAGAAATACCAGTCTGCTAGCGTGTATGGTTACTGAAGACAGAGAGAAACCAGAGATGATGCGCACAACATTAATCAAGAAGTAACGCACAGATGCAAATAAAATAATAAGTTGTGAATCATTTGAACATGTACGCATATCGTTTTTGGAAATATTTCTTATTAAAACACCAGCACGACCTTGTAGAAATAAACAGTACAAGAACTTTGCTTGATAAATTCATTTTCATAAAGCAGGCTTTAATACCCTACTTATTAAGTAAAGAAGGCTCAGTGGGTGCGTTCTTCACAGCAAACAATAGATGACACGGGCTCAATACATATAATTATTTCTCTCCAATGACATTATGTAAGAAATTAATTATCCCCTAGCCAGTCTGATACACAATTTCATACTTTTATTTGATATGTTATTCCTTTATGATAAGTTGGCAGTAAGAAATGTGTAAGATTGTCACAACTAGTTTGATGTAGGCTATGGTATCTCAAACTTTTCTTCTTCTACTTACGATTTAGGTCGGCATTTCGCGCTAATTATGTGACACTAGATGATGTTTATGTGGTCACAACATGATGTTTATGTGGTCACAACATGAGTCTTTACATATTTGTTTTTGTATATTGTTTTCCTTCTAAAATTGTTACTGGATTTCCTTTATAACAGGACAGTGGTCCCACTAGATTTCCAGCAGGATGTTGTCAAGATAACAGACATGTGTTATGTTGCCATTCCATTTGAGCAAATGGTCCGACACATCAGACTTCGTTGTTGGTACCTAATACATTTATTGCGTTCACCACTTATGATGTTCGTCCGTCGTGATCGACGATGACCAAAAACTCAACCATAATAATAATAACAATAAATAATAAAATAATAAAGTTAATAGTGCGTTTTTAAATGACTAGCAAGTCCAATGCGCGCACAAAATGTTCTTTTACAGAATTGACAACAATAGAATGTATCTGTGTGAGGTTGAGATGTTTTTTCTTTTCTACGTGTCCGCTTCTGTCTTGCAGTTTCTTGTCTGAATTCTTCTGCCGCTAGTGCTCCCGTTCTAATGCTGTAACGCCAAGCCGTTCTATCCTGAGCGAGGCTCTCCCAAGCACCTACGTCAATGTTAAGATGTTTCAAGGATGACTTGAGCGTGTCTTTGAAACGCTTTTTCTGTCCACCAGCTTTTCGAAATCCTGCCTTGAGTTCTCCATAATATATTTGTTTTGGCAATCGCGAGTTCTCCATGCGCACAAGATGGCCTGCCCAGCGTGCCTGCGCCTTCATAAGTATTGTGTGGATGCTGATTGAGGTTGAATTTTCCAAGACCTCGTAGTCTGGTACTTTGTCCCACCAATGGATGTTTAGTAATTTACGTAGGCAGGTAAGATGGAAATGATTTAACTTTCTTGCATGTCTAGCATACACTGTCCACGTTTCGCAGGCGTATAGTAAGGTTGGTATAACAGCAGCATGATATACTTGTAGTTTGGTGGTTGTTCTTATACCTCTTCTGTCCCATACATTTTTGCGTAATCCGCCAAATACAGCACTAGCTTTTGCCAGTCTCTTGTTAACTTCCACATCAATGTTGACATCGCGAGAGAGAGTGCTTCCAAGGTAAGTAAAATTGTCGACTACCTGCAGTTTTTCCTTATTGACGATGATGGAAGTAGCAGTATGTTGGCTATTTGATGTTGCTTGGTGCATGACTTCTGTTTTTTTGGTGTTAATAGTGAGACCAAAGTTGTTGCAGGCCTTTGAGAAGCGGTCTATGGTGCTCTGCATGTTTACGACAGAGTCAGCATACAATGCACAGTCGTCAGCATAAAGTAATTCTCTAACAGTACTAGATTTAGTTTTCGTGTTTGCTTTTAGACGACGTAAATTGAAAAGACCACCATCCGTTCTGTAATTGATCATTATGCCTGCTGTTTCATTACTATGGTGTGTTTCCGTTAACATGGCTGTAAATAACAGGCTGAAAAGAGTAGGGGCCAGCACACATCCCTGCTTTACACCATTTGTGACAGGGAATGCAGGAGATACTCCTCCGTCGCAGATAACACTAGCCATCATACCGTCATGAAATTGTCGTATCACAGTGACAAGTTTTGGGGGGCATCCGAACTTTGTAAGCACCTTCCACAGTCCTTCTCTGTTAACGGTATCGAATGCTTTAGTTAAGTCCACAAATGTTGCTAAGAGTTCACTATGTTGCTCTTGTGACTTTTCCTGAATTTGTCGTGCAGAGAATATCATATCAACTGTACCACGACCTGCACGAAAACCGCACTGACTCTCTGGGAGTAGCTCGTTTAGTAGAGAATTATTTAATCTGTTGAGTATGACACGAGCGAGAATTTTACCAGCTATAGACAAAAGTGATATGCCCCTATGATTATCGCAAGACTGTTTGGTACCTTTGCCTTTATATAGGTGCACTATAGAAGCATCTTTTAGATCTTGAGGCAATGTACCTGAGTTCCAGAAAATACCAAAAATGTCAGTTAGTTTTTTAATCAGCAGTGGTCCGCCATTTTTATAAATTTCAGCAGGTAAGGCATCCAAACCTGGAGCTTTATCATTTGACATTTGTTTAATCGCTATAATAACCTCTTGACTGCTTGGAGGTATATCGAGTTCTTCTCTTATCCTAAGTTGTGGTATTCTGTTTATGACTTCTTCATTTATTACTGATGGTTTGTTTAGGATTTCTTCAAAATGTTCAGCCCAACGATTTAAGATGTCATTTTTATCAGTGAGAAGCTTCGACGAATCGGCATTTAATAGAGGTGGTGATCCCGATGAGTGTGGACCATAGATAGTTCTTAAAGCCTCATAGAATCGCTTATAGTCCTTTCTGTCTGCAAACATTTGAATTTCTTCAGCTTTTCGACTTAGCCATTTATCCTTCATCTCTCTAAGCTTCTTTTGACAAGTGTTACGGATCTTGTTATAGGCTACTTTCTTGGACGGTGAAGATGCTGCCCCTTGTAGTTTCTTGAAAGCTTTGTGTTTCTCTTCTAACAAGGATGTTATCTCAAAATTATTATCATCAAACCAGTCTTGGTGTCTATGTACCTTCACTCCCAAATGTTCCTTCGCTTTGGCGTAAATAATTCCTTTAAACGAAGCCCAGCTATCTTCAGATGTGGTATTAAGAAGATCTAAGTCTCCCAAGGCTACGTCGAGATCCTTGGAGAGATTATTTTTTATATCGTGGTTACTCAACCGATCAGTGTTTAGGCGTTTTTCTATCTTTTGTCCCTGTGGACGTCTTTTTCTTGCAATGGTGAAATTTAGTTTGGATACTATAAGCCGGTGATCAGTCCAGCATTCAGCTCCACACATTGCTTTTGTGACACGAACATCCTTGATGTCCCTTTTTCTGGTTATGATATAGTCTATAAGATGCCACTGCTTGGAGCGTGGATGCATCCAAGAGGTCTTTTTGCGCGTTGGCAAACGAAACATAGTGTTGGTGATAGTGAGTTCGTGCACAGAACATAGCTTTAAAAGAAGGGAACCATTGCTGTTACATTTACCGATCCCATGACGTCCAAGAACACCTTGCCATGTCTGGGAGTCTTTGCCAACTCGGGCATTGAAATCACCCAGGATAATGAGTTTATCAGTTCTCGGTGTACCAGATATAGCGGCATCTAACTCTTCATAGAATTTATCCTTTTCCTCATCAGGATTTGTCATTGTCGGCGCATATGCAGAAAGTAATGTGGCAAAGTTATTTTTGCTCACTTGCAATCGCAACGACATCAAGCGATCGCTAATTCCTCGAGGCAGACCTGGAAGTTTCTGCACCAGAGATGATTTTATAGCAAAACCAACACCTGATTCACGCCTCTCTGTGTTTTTACGTCCTATCCAGAAGAATGTATACCCTCCACCTCTCTCTGTCAACTGACCCTCATCTGCAAACCGCGTTTCACTAAGTGCAACAATATCCAGATTATAACGGGCCAATTCTTTAGCAATTAGTGCTGTTCTTCTTTCTGGTCTGTTTACATCTGAGATATCCGTAAGTGTCCGAACATTCCATGAACCAACTAGGATTGATTCACACTTTGTTCTCTTCATATTTAATTAATAAAGATAAATAAATAAATGGGTTGAGAAATGACTAGCGCTGAAGTTGGTTTATAGTGTGGAAGAGTTGCGCTAATCGTCAACCACACTCTCTCTCCTGAGTTTTATCTTGGTCCAGTGGCAAGACAAAGTCGAGACAACTGGGAGAAAATCAGGTGCAGTGGATGGCCAGAGCGTACTATGTGTCTAACTGTGCCCTATGCTGTCCACACAGCTCTGCTGTTAGCGCCTATGTACCCGTTGAGTTACCTGCCAACTTCTTCCGAGTATTTCGCCGCAAACAGACTTTTTAAGCCTAGGTAGACAAAGCCTTTGTTAACAATGCTAGGTTGGCTTATTTCTTAGCACTGTGAGTGTCCATAGTAGCTACAGTGTAAACGGTGGACGTCTGCAATCACATCGCTAGTGGAGTAAGTCAGCCGTACGAGAGAACTTGTTATAGTACTCACACAATGGTCACCATGTTCAACGCTAACCACCGGCACGCGTGCTTGACCGTTATGCAGCTGTATTGCGTTGCTTTCAACATCGCCATTGACGCTCACTTGCATCATTTATTGATTCTTGAACTACACGGGGTTCAAAGTGTATGGACCGCTGGATCAACAACCATCTACACATGAGTTGACTAGAAATGTTTATGATCACACCTAAATTTGATCATACCATTACAACGTGGAGGCGAACATATGGCCAGTCAATAGAGTATCTTGCATATTTCCGTAGACAATTATGTTTCACCACAACGCCATGCATATAGTGTTTTTAAATTCACCACAATTATGTTTCACCACAACGCCATGAACATCGTTTCGTTAAATTCATTTGACGACAGCATCTTCTTTTTTCTTCTTCTTCTGCGTTTGATCGGAAATTCTGTAGAATAACAGGATGTTTCCTGAAGAACGGAGTGCATTGTGCCCTTGGTTATATTATGGCTACAATAGCTTCTCCTTTCCGCCCGATACATCCGACGTCAGCATGGATTTTGGATTACTTTTAACCTATATGTTATTGGACAGCCAATTCCACTCCAAAACATTCTTAGTCGACTCGCACAACATGCGTGTCAGGTAGTAGTGTCTCTATTATTTTCACTCCTTTGTGACACCGGCACACAACGGGGAATTTGTCGTCTAATAATATGAACAGTAAAACATTAATTCTAATAAATAAGTCTTGTGCTGACAGCTTAATGCCATTTTTGTGTGTGCTTCCCGTGCCGATAAGTAAAGCTTCTGAAACGATAAAATATCATCACGGCCTATTGGACTAAAACTAGTCACCGTTGCCTCTCTGGTAAGTCTCTCTATTCCTTCATTTCCTTTAACATGCATGTGTCTCACGTCTGCAGTTAATATATCTGAAGGAGATGTGTTTGTCCCATCCATTGGTCTACTGATTAAGTATGATGAAGACGCATGATTTGGATACTGGGAGAGAAGCAACTCTTTTATATACAAGTTATCTCCAGATTGAACGAAAGTTTTGAAAAAGTTGACTCCAGAATAGAAGATTCTTTAGCTGTGCCATTGCACTCTAGCGCCACATCGAGCCAACAAGTCATCTGAGATTTGCAAAAGCTCGGGAAAGTCTCCCCATAATGTCAGAAAACGCTAATCTGAAATTGAAAGCGAATCTCCACCACCCGCCATAGCGATTAGTGGGGAGGGGGAGTTGGACAAAAGGTAACTCTATAAGGGAACTCTAATCATCAACATTATAGACTTTATCATTATCATTATCATCACAGTTACCACGATCAACCCCCCCCCACCATAATCATCATCATAACCACCCCCTCCCCCAAATCATACTTATCATCATATTTTACTTGTGCTTCAGAAAATATGATATAAAAATTATCCTCCTTTTTTTTCCAAGTTTTTTTTGTAATATGTTTAATGAGTTTTAATTCCCTAATGACGGTTAGGTATTTCACATGTGAGTATATCCCTTAATAATCGTATACATTATTCATACACTTGTGCTATGTTCCATTTATTCTTATGATAAATACGTTATCTCTAATACGATAATACTATTCATACACCTTTGCGAAGTTTCATACTTCTCATGATAAATATGTGCTCCCCAATACGACATTACTGTTCATACACCTGTGACGTGGTCCATATTTCATTTGAGCAATAGAAATATTACATACATTTCTGATATGAAATTTTTGTTATTTCATAAATTTGTTATGCGGCACTTGAAATATGATACCTGAAAGGTATATTGAATTGTTATCACTTTAGTATTATTCATCGCCCGTGTGTTGCTGGGACCCGAAAGGGGAGCAAAGAATAGGAATACTATTTACCTTCCACGCATGTCGTAAAAGTCGGTTAAGGAGGTTGTGTGATGGAGTTGGCTGTCCCATCCCATATAGGGTCAGTGACCCAAAGCCATGCTTAAGTCGGATGTGTCAGGCCGAAAGGCGCAGATATCGCAGCAATGCTGTAAACCATGGCACACTGCATTCCGTTCTCCTGACTACATCCTGCTAATCTGCAGGAGTGTGAGAACGAACGCAGAAGAATAAGAAGTATTATTCATCATTCTACAGTGTAGTACTGGTTCTGAGTGATCTACAGCAGTGGTAATCAACCTTATTTGGGGAAACATTTCTTCTGAGGGCACCCCACTGCCAAAAATAATTATGGAGAAATGTCATTCACTGTCTATAACAGTCATCAATATTGGCTTAAAGCTTAGTTGTTATAATTCTTATTGTTCAAGTGGTCATCTTCTTGATGGCCACAATGGGGGAATCGATATGTTGCTACAAATTTATTTATTAAATATCGGTGGTACCATCATCCGTGAGCGAATCGGTGACCACTAAGGGGATTCATATGGCGGAGGTGAGAGATAATTACCTATAGTCCAGCTTTCTCTAGATAATTATGGCAGTACAGTATATTGCAGCCTGCAGACTAAACGAAAGTTTGCCACAGATCAGTGGTAATTCTAGGGCTGTTATGCGCAGGTGAAACATCCACTTTGTATAGACGTCATGCGAAGATACTCATTCACTTTCACACAACTTGTCTCAGAAACGTTATGAACATCAGATGGCAAGAAAATATTCCGGATACCACTGTCCTTGACAGATCTGGTATCATTAGTATTGACACTATTCTGGTATAATCACATAATTGTTGAGCAGGTTATGTAGTAAGTAGTAAAGTAACCCATATCGTTTATTAATGCCGTAGGGGTTGATTCTCGCCTACCAAAGATACCTCTCTATGATGAGTTGCAGAAGGGCATACTTTCTCATGCGGTCGAGAGAAGCGCTACACGGATTTCTTAAAGAGATCACTGAAAGACTTTGAATGAAACCACGACACATAAGTAGACGCTAGGCAGAATAGAGCTACATGTTAATCTACAGACAAAAAAGGGAATCATGAAAAAAAAGATAAATGCATGAGTTCAACAGCGGAGAGTATCTACAAAGTGATAAGTAGATCTAACATTATCTACAATGTTCATCTCATGCCCGAATTGTCCAAGGAGATCTCCCGGCAATATAAGGCTTATTAGCCATCAACGAACTCATAGTCTAGGACATACCGAACTGAGTTTTATATAGTGGATGTACCAAATGGTCATCCCAACTTGTGATGGACAAGCAACCCAACAGTGCAACACATCGACTGGCGGACCTCTTCTTGATCCGTGTTGTTCATTGGAAGGCAACACAAAGTGGTTGAGAAGGTGACTAATGAGAAATCAAAGGATTAGTCGGATCAGTCAAATATGATGTTTTTTGTTATCGATTGTACTTACACTGAAGTAATTAGACGGTATCCGGGGGGATTTAAACCAGTTTCGTTCAGCTGAACTGATTCGCCTTGCAACTTGAGTCAAAACATTTCTGAATTTGACCCCATGTTTGTTGTCCACGAGAAAATATACACATCTGTGCTAAGTGTGTACATTAGTTATCTGTGTCCCGGTAGATCTGTTGTGTTCAAAGTAAGATGATAATATACACACCGGATGTGTTGACTATTATTACTTCATCTTAGACATGCGCATTGTCTACTTCGGAAAACGTTTACTCAAGTCGCGAGAACAATCAGTGTCAGGTGAAAGATTTTGGTTCAAATCGTGTCTGCTACCTCCTCATTTCTTTATATATATATATATATATATATATATATATATGCTTCCATTTTATATTATACATTGGAGAACAGTCTTCGTTACATTGTCACCGTGAGAATTATTAGAAAACTACATAGTAAATTAATCTATATACAAAACCATAATTTCTCGCGATTAGCCGATCTATTGAGAAAAATCACTCGTGACAGGGTTAGCGAAAAAATTCCTTAATTCCCACACATACCAGTTATGGCTCTGGGAGGGGGCAACGCAGAAAATATAGCTTACACGGGGACCACAGGGGAGAGATTGTTCACGTCCATTGGCGTGGAATATCTTGAACAAAAAGTTGCTGTCAAGTATTTTTCCTGAAATCCTGTCAATCTTGCGATAGTGTGTGCGTCTGTATTCTGAATGTCACGTTCAATTGACCCTTGATGTATTATCCATCCCCTCTCCCTTTTTAGTTCTTTCTGTCATAACAATTGTCTTTTCTAGGTGGTCATGTCTTTTGAAGTGAACAAAATATTGCAATTTTCTGAAGATAGCAATGTCAGTTTGTTTTGTTTTGGCGTTCATATCTCTCAATCTAACACCATTGATCAATGGCAGATCCAGCTAACAGTAGACTCCCAAAACTAGTGTGATAATAGATAAATCAGAATAAACTAATTACTTCACGTGAAACACTGTCACGGTAATGAAATACACGCAATCTTTTCCATCTTCCAAATTCCCTACACTTATGGGCCTCGATCAAGGGTGGACAGCCTTCTCGCGTTGACTGGTCAGATAGAATATTTTATGTGTGCAATCGGTACCAAAAACATTTTTCTGAGTTATTGTTAGCTTCAAGGTGGAAATATTTTCCTGAGTTCCTGGTATTTTCAAGATGGGAACCATTTTCTGAGTTCCTGGTAGCTTCAAGATGGAAACTTTTTTCTGAGTTCCTGGTAGCTTCAAGATGGAAACTTTTTTCTGAGTTCCTGGTAGCTTCAAGATGGAAACTTTTTTCTGAGTTCCTGGTAGCTTCAAGATGGAAACTTTTTTCTGAGTTCCTGGTAGCTTCAAGATGGAAACTTTTTTCTGAGTTCCTGGTATCTTCAAGATGGAAACTTTTTTCTGAGTTCATGGTAGCTTCAAGATGGAAACTTTTTTCTGAGTTCCTGGTAGCTTCAAGATGGAAACCATTTTCTGAGTTCCTGGTAGCTTCAAGATGGAAACTTTTTTCTGAGTTCCTGGTAGCTTCAAGATGGAAACTTTTTTCTGAGTTCCTGGTAGCTTCAAGATGGAAACCATTTTCTGAGTTCCTGGTAGCTTCAAGATGGAAACTTTTTTCTGAGTTCCTGGTAGCTTCAAGATGGAAACTTTTTTCTGAGTTCCTGGTAGCTTCAAGATGGAAACTTTTTTCTGAGTTCCTGGTAGCTTCAAGATGGAAACCATTTTCTGAGTTCCTGGTAGCTTCAAGATGGAAACCATTTTCTGAGTTCCTGGTAGCTTCAAAATGGAAACTTTTTTCTGAGTTCCTGGTAGCTTCAAGATGGAAACCATTTTCTGAGTTCCTGGTAGCTTCAAGATGGAAACCATTTTCTGAGTTCCTGGTAGCTTCAAGATGGAAACCATTTTCTGAGTTCCTGGTAGCTTCAAGATGGAAACTTTTTTCTGAGTTCCTGGTAGCTTCAAGATGGAAACTTTTTTCTGAGTTCCTGGTAGCTTCAAGATGGAAACTTTTTTCTGAGTTCCTGGTAGCTTCAAGATGGAAACTTTTTTCTGAGTTCCTGGTAGCTTCAAGATGGAAACCATTTTCTGAGTTCCTGGTAGCTTCAAGATGGAAACCTTTTTCTGAGTTCCTGGTAGCTTCAAGATGGAAACTTTTTTCTGAGTTCCTGGTAGCTTCAAGATGGAAACCATTTTCTGAGTTCCTGGTAGCTTCAAGATGGAAACCTTTTTCTGAGTTCCTGGTAGCTTCAAGATGGAAACTTTTTTCTGAGTTCCTGGTAGCTTCAAGATGGAAACTTTTTTCTGAGTTCCTGGTAGCTTCAAGATGGAAACTTTTTTCTGAGTTCCTGGTAGCTTCAAGATGGAAACTTTTTTCTGAGTTCCTGGTAGCTTCAAGATGGAAACTTTTTTCTGAGTTCCTGGTAGCTTCAAGATGGAAACCATTTTCTGAGTTCCTGGTAGCTTCAAGATGGAAACTTTTTTCTGAGTTCCTGGTAACTTCAAGATGGAAACCTTTTTCTGAGTTCCTGGTAGCTTCAAGATGGAAACCTTTTTCTGAGTTCCTGGTAGCTTCAAGATGGAAACCATTTTCTGAGTTCCTGGTAGCTTCAAGATGGGAATAGTTTGCTAGTGCATGTAGTTATCAATTTAAATAAGTTTGACAAGCCCTAAGAACGTCTTGTATTCTGTAATGTGTTTTTATTCATACCCATTACCCTATAGTCTGATAGTCTGCGCGATCATCAATTTTCTGGTTTACGTAAGCACTTTTGTTGTACCATTTTACAACAGTTTCACTTACTATCAATTGTCGAAAGATTAGACGAATTGTGAAGCTGTCTAACCGTCCCATGACATAAACCGATGCACCACATAATAATAACGTCTAACCGTCCCATGACATAAACCGATGCACCACATAATAATAACGTCTAACCGTCCCATGACATAAACCGATGCACCACATAATAATAATGTCTAACCGTCCCATGACAGAAACCAATGCACCACATAATAATAATGTCTAACCGTCCCATGACAGAAACCAATGCACCACATAATAATAATAACGTCTAACCGTCCCATGACAGAAACCGATGCAACACATAATAATAATGTCTAACCGTACCATTACAGAAACCAATGCACCACATAATAATAATGTCTAACCGTCCCATGACAGAAACCAATGCACCACATAATAATAATAACGTCTAACCGTCCCATGACAGAAACCGATGCAACACATAATAATAATGTCTAACCGTCCCATGACAGAAACCACTGCACCACATAATAATAATGTCTAACCGTCCAATGACAGAAACCAGTGCACCACATAATAATAATGTCTAACCGTACCATTACAGAAACCAATGCACCAGATAATAATGATAATCTCACCCAACCCAATATGATTAAGAATGTTGGTTTCACGATCTCTGTCACATGCGTTCATTCATCAACTAAGAGTCAAGACGACAAGTAGGTAAAATGATCAGGCTGGAGAGTTGGGCCTTTGATGTGACTACCCTTATCATGCCCATGGAGATTATGGCAGTGACAATTTTAGTGCGTAGGAAGGAACACAGAAGGTAACGCAGGTCTACATCTTGAGTGACTCTATGAGTATGATTAGGAAGGTACAAGTGGGTCTCGTTCGCGGACAGTGGATTGAGGCCTTGAGAAAGGCGAGGCTGAAAGTGGTTATATTTATTTTGGTGCCGGGTCATGTGGGTGTTCGAGGCAATGAAAAAGCAGACCGGCATCATGCGCGATTGTGGCTCAGGGCGATGGGGCAATGGATCGAGCTGACGTTTTGAACTCCTTAAGAGATATAGTACGCGAGAGTGGGACTAGTGTGAATGGTGATGGTCACTTTGCAATGACCAGGATTAAAGATCAGGTTTTGAAATGCGGTGTTGTTAAAAGTAAACTTTTTTGGAGGTCGCAGAAGAATGATGGTCAACCAGCATTGGACTGGTACTGTCAGCAGAATTTTAATGACGGATACACTCAGGGAGAGATCGGAGCAACTATGGACATGTCCAGTTTGCAGTGATGATGATCCGACGACTAACTAACTAACGATAAGTAGAAAATAAGCTATGATGAAACAACGTTCGTGATTTCGGTTTTACCATATTGATCAATTAACTACCAAATATAACATATTTGATTTTTTTTTAATGTCTGCGACAATGAAATTCGTTTATATAATTTATTTTATATTGATGAATATGAAAATGTATTAATTGAATACTTATTTTGTTGTTTAAATTGATCAACAAACGAAATGTCTAGTCACATCAGCATATATGCCAGTTGTTGTTGTTGGGAGTTTCTGCATCAGAAAAAACACATTGAAAAAAACGCTGTGCAACTGAACATTTGATACTGTGATTCGAACTACAGCTTTCAATTACGTTTCACTGGAGTGAAGTTCGTTTATTGTTGTTATTAATTTGTGCACAGATTAAATTAGTTTTTTATACAGTTAGCATCAATTTGTGTATTCCGTTTAAATTATATTTTGTATACAGTGTACAATATTTTTATGTAATCTACAATATTTTTCTTAGCAAAGTTTTCATTAGTTTGTGTACACATATTACATTAATTAATGTGAACAGTTTACGACTTTGGCCATTTTGAGCATATTTTATTTGCAATTTGGCCATAAAAAATTACAACAATCTGGCATCTTTGGTTGAAATCCGCAATTGCTGTTTTCAGCCGAAATGACCAGAAAGAAGTTGACAAATTAATAGTAATAATAGTAATATACTCTATAGAAATGTATTAAATATCGTTATACAGATTCCAGAAGCTATTAATATAATGCAGTAATCCATCAATTCACCCGCTCCTGATAACGGTATTGACTTCGTCTGACGTTTATAGAACTCTAATGCTCTATTATTACAGGTCCACAACTCGCCAGGAATTTGGGTTGAAATGACTACTTGCCAGATATTAATTGATATATGTGAATGATGGGTCTGAATGTCTGATTTGCTAAATAGCAGAGTAGTTGGATTGTAGTCCGTCTATCTGCATGCATATGTGCATGTCTATTGCTAAGGCTGCCTGTCTGTATACAGAACATGCTCATGCTTATGACGAGTCGATATCATTGACCTGAATATGACGAAGAGTATGCATGCTGATGATTCTCGTGGCCCGCTAGTTAAATATTCTTCCAATTCTTCGTTCTAGGTGTACAGTTTTACTACAAACACACGTAATACCGAATTCTTCAAATCTCATCCTAGAAGTGTCATCAATAGAGGTGTCAACAGCAGGGCTCGTAAAGCAGTTTCGCACATCTCTCTTAACCATAATCAACTTCCCGTCTATTGATGCCATAGATGTAAGTGTGTCCGCTCCTTCATTACCGCGCACATCGACATGTCCGGGACAGCAGATCCATGAGCTATCTTGAAGTTTAGACGTATACAAATATTTTAATTTTCTTAAGGATGGGACTGGAAGTCTGACAAGATTATCTCCTTGAATAAGTAGAGTCTCAGAGAGCCACATTATGTCTGCAGTGCAATCGCCTCAACACTCATCATCATGTTTGATAAAGTTGTTCGTATGCTCTGCAGCGTTCAGTTATTACTCTTCAGCATTGGCTATACAATTCTCAACCGAAGACGAATGTGTCGAGCTATTGTCGCAAGTAATACGAAAGGAACACCGCCTGTCCATTCTCTGGACTAAATCCCACTGAAAGTCTAGTAGGTTCATTGTACTGCTACATCGGAGATCAAGTGGGAGTGTGAGAATGAATGCTGAAGAAGACGACTTTAAAACCTTAACCAGACCTCTCCCCCGGAGGCACAGATTAATCTGTAAACATAAAATCATTATTTCTGACGTTAGTAACAATCAGTTGATTTATCTCAAGGATTGTCGTTCCTTATGTTCTTATACAGAACATCATAAATAGGATTAAATACAAAAATAACTAATAGGAAGAAACAAAATAAATGCTCCTACAGATCAACATGATCTCCTAACAATGGGGAAACTTTGCACATTTTCGTGCTCCCTAACAATGGGGAAACTTTGTACATTTTCGTGCTCCCTAACAATGGGGAAACTTTGCACATTCTCGTGCTCTGTGCACATGATGATTCATGATTCCCTTTTCTAGTCTGTCCTACAGGAGACAGTTAATGATTGAAGAAAACAAAGGAAAGTATGACTTTATAATATCAATATTTATGTTCATGTTTCTAAAGTGGCAACACTATGGCCCTGAAGAGTTAATTGTTTGACATGATGATGGCCATGACATTTGTTTCTGACTTTCATAACAGGTTTTGCTGAGTACTTCAATATTGAATATAAGCTGTGAAAACCGCCATTTTGAAACACCCGCTTTAACCATTAGCTTATCTTCTATTTCCGCGTTCGTTCTCAAACTCCCGCTGGATATCTCTTGCAGCAAGACAATGGATGGTTAATAATTTTCCAGCAGTATATGGTTCAGAGAATGGAAATGCGCCGTGTCGCCGATTTATATACTGCAATGACCCAACACATCTGTCTTCAGCGGTGATCTTATAAATAATTCCTTTTAATAGGAACAAATATATTATGACAAAACAGAAAATGTTTCCTAAAAACAAGAGATACAAATCTGATTGCATTTCCTTCTTTTTGCTTGTTCAGAAACATCTATATTTTTTATCTACTCACGCGCCTTTCCGTCTGCATGCCTCTATATTTATATGCATATCTCTTGTAGATTTAAATCTACTTAAGTCTGCATAAAAAGCTGCTATGAAACTCAGACGAAGTACACGGTTTCCCATAAGTGTTTACCTGCCTAGTCAGTTGTTAACCAGAAAAAACATCACTATCTTCGCCTACCTCACTTTCTCAGTTCGGATCGTCCCATTCCTACACCTTTTCAACGCATATGCTCGGGTACCCTACTTCCTGATGCCGTGGTGAACCGTTAGAACAAATTATATTTCAAACCCCGACTAACGAATGGACTCGAAACACGCTCTCTTTTCTGGTGGGAGAATTACTTAACATTACATCCGGGTCTCTTTTCTGGTGGGAGAATTACTTAACATTACATCCGGGTCTCTTTTCTGGTGGGAGAATTACTTAACATTACATCCGGGTCTCTTTTCTGGTGGGAGAATTACTTAACATTACATCCGGGTCTCTTTTCTGGTCGGAGAATTATTTAACACTACATACGGGTCTCTTTTCTAGTGGGAGAATTACTTAACATTACATCCGGGTCTCTTTTCTGGTGGGAGAATTACTTAACATTACATCCGGGTCTCTTTTCTGGTGGGAGAATTACTTAACATTACATCCGGGTCTCTTTTCTGGTGGGAGAATTATTTAACACTACATACGGGTCTCCTTTCTGGTGGGAGAATTATTTAACATTACATCCGGGTCTCTTTTCTGGTGGGAGAATTATTTAACATTACATCTGGGTCTCTTTTCTGGTGGGAGAATTATTTAACATTACATCCGGGACTCTTTTCTGGTGGGAGAATTATTTAACATTACACCCGGGTCTCGTTTCTGGTGGGAGAATTACTTAACATTATATTAATGCGGCCCCGGACACACACACACAAATATATATATATATATATATATATATATATATATATATATATATATATATATATATATATATATATTATCTGCGATGTGTCATTTCTTCGCTCTCTTTCACACATCCCCGTTTTCTGTACATTTCTTTTGAATTGCACGAAACTCTGTTTAATAGAAACCTTACCATACCATGAATACTGCCATTTATATTTTCCAGATGTTGCTATTTGTGTGTTCACCGTTCAACAGCAGACAAATACAGTAACAATAGCACTAATCAAATTAGATCAAATATCGATTCAACGTGAACGGCGCATGAATGATGGAAACATTCTTAGTTATCCATTATAACAAGTAAAAAAGTAAATGTACTTTCCGTGACAGGAGGAAACTATTAACCTAAAAATATACAAACAAATTAAAAATGAGAATTATAAAATGTAAACTATTCTATATTAATGTATGACTCATAAATATGGATAATGAACAGTTATAAGAGATAATTGATGCTTTTGATATGTAGATATGGGGTGCACGTGACACCACATTGGGATGTAGATATGGGGTGCACGTGACACCACATTGGGATGTAGATATGGGGTACACATGACACCACATTGAGATGTAGATATGGGGTACACATGACACCACATTGAGATGTAGATATGGGGTGCACATTGTACCACATTGAGATGAAGATATGGGGTGCACTTGACACCACATTGGGATGTAGTTATGGAGTGCACATGGCACCACATTGAGATGTAGATATGGGGTGTACATGGCACCCCATTGAGATGTAGATATGGAGTGCACATGACACCACATTGAGATGTAGATATGGGGTGCACATGACACCACATTGTGATGTAGATATGGGGTGCACATGACACCACAGTGAGATGTAGATATGGGGTACACATGACACCACATTGTGATGTAGATATGGGGTGCACATGACACCACAGTGAGATGTAGATATGGGGTACACATGACACCACATTGGGATGTAGATATGGGGTGCACATGACACCACATTGTGATGTAGATATGGGGTGCACATGACACCACATTGTGATGTAGATATGGGGTGCACATGACACCACAGTGAGATGTAGATATGGGGTACACATGACACCACATTGGGATGTAGATATGGGGTGCACATGACACCACATTGGGATGTAGATATGGGGTGCACATGACACCACATTGAGATGTAGATATGGGGTGCACATGACACCACATTGAGATGTAGATATGGATTGCACATGACACCACATTGAGATGTAGATATGGGGTACTCATTACACCACATTGAGATGTAGATATGGGGTACAATGACACCACATTGGGATATAGATATGGGGTGCACATGACACCACATTGCTCTCGTGTGGATCCAAGGTTAGCAGATAACCAACATCATAAAAGTACATACTCGTGGTGCATCTTGGAAACAGAAATACTCAGCAGGCTCAGTGGCTCGTGCTGTGTTGCTGATCAACATTTTTAGAGATCATGTCTATGGATGTGAAGGCTGCAGATGGAAAGAGAATTGCCTGGGGGAAAATGTTTCTCCAACACTTCTGCGCCAACACATACAGGGAACAGTCGACACACAATGACGCAACGCATTCCTGCTCGGTTAGCCGTAATGCTGATACAGTGGAAGGACAGCCAATGTCGATGTTCTGATACGGGTACATATCGTCTCGGATATCGAGAGTCATGTAAAAGTGTTTGTACACGTAATGATACTATATTGAGTACAATGAGAGGGCAGCACTGCGTCAGAGAACAGCGCTACGTGCACATAGAATGGAGAAAACGTTACATGAAAATAGGAACCAAAAGACTGTTCAGCTTGAGAACACGTTTTTAGTTCCCCGTGCTCGAAAATATGTGTAGAGACTTACACTTGGAAGAGAGTTGACAAAGCTTGTCAATGGTACATCGGCTAAGAGTAAGAACGAATCCTGGTCTAGAATCCAACTCTACTGTCGAGTTTTCCCTATACCGGAATGACGCTCACACATGATAGAAACATCATGAGATGGACATGACACAGTCTAGCAGATTGCACTAACAAGACAAGAGACAAATGGTGTTGGAGGTCCTTTACAGCCAACCTTCCATGTGAAGATGACATCTGATCTTATAGCATGTGATATCAACCAAGCTATGTAGCTGTCTGGTACAGTGTCGGGTGAAAGACATCACCTGACACTGGAGTCAAATTGAGAGTGATAAAAAGCAGATTAGATGTGATACAGTATCTTCATCGACTGTGCTCGTTCTCAAACTCTTGTAGATTAGCAAGATTTAGTCTGGAGAACGGAACGTGGTGTCAATGTTTACAATTTATCTGCGATATTTGCACCCTTCAGTCTTCAGCACAGTTTCATTTTGACCCTATTTGGGATGGGACAGTTCATTCCACCATACAACATCTTCAGTCGCCTCTGACGACTAGCATGGAAGGTAAACAATTGAACAGTTATTTCCTTATTCTTCTGATTGATCTCTTGTTATTATATCTATCCGACAATTTATAAATTCAATGCTGTCTTCCAGCTGCAATACTGCTTCCTTCCGTACGTTTGTCCTTACGCATGCTTATTGCTTATGTTGATAAAAACTTACGTAATGAAACGTCGATTCCGTGTATTTGCTCTACACAAAACAACGTTTGAACATATTTTATATATTTTCCTATATTTATTAGCCACACTGTACAAAGTTTTATTGCACATTCCAATCCATTCAATGTTTTTATTCTATAACTGAAATATTCATATATAAGATGGCTATCTGAGCATGTATTACTGTTGGCAGACAGTGGAATTAAGTTCATCTCCGTTTACAAACAGTTCTTCCGAGTACCTTATTAAACTTCATCCGTTACTATTTGAAGCGCAAAGTCAGAACAAGCGTTCCGACAGCAAGATTTATAAAATAACTCAAAGCTTTAGTCACGTTCATAGAACCAATTAAAACGCGGAACCCCAATTTTCCCTGCTCCATTCAATAAGTTTGAATTCTTGTCAACTAGAAGACGCAAGGATGTGGAGATGTTTAATAAGACGGATGCCTGGGCTTAAATTTAACTGGATCTATGCTATACCTTGATATCTTACTAGAGAGTGTATGCTTAAAACAAATGACGATACCTGTTTGTAACAAAGTATTTTGGGAAAAGGGTGCCTAAAAAAGAATGAAATTCTGTTACTTAGACTCTTTAGCATATGTTTTGTCTTTGATTCATTAGTCAATGAATGTCAATTCTTGATATGTCTTGTCTTTGATTCATTAGTCAATGAACGTCAATTCTTGATATGTCTTGTCTTTGATTCATTAGTCAATGAACGTCAATTCTTGATATGTCTTGTCTTTGATTTATTAGTCAATGAACGTCAATTCTTGATATGTCTTGTCTTTGATTCATTAGTCAATGAACGTCAATTCTTGATATGTCTTGTCTTTGATTCATTAGTCAATGAACGTCAATTCTTGATATGTCTTGTCTTTG
The DNA here is from genome assembly GCA_034231615.1 of Meghimatium bilineatum. Lineage (NCBI taxonomy): Eukaryota > Metazoa > Mollusca > Gastropoda > Stylommatophora > Philomycidae > Meghimatium > Meghimatium bilineatum. The sequence continues at coordinate 58,595,810 of CM067304.1, forward strand.
ATTCATTAGTCAATGAACGTCAATTCTTGATATGTCTTGTCTTTGATTCATTAAACAATGAACGTCAATTCTTGATATGTCTTGTCTTTGATTCATTAGTCAATGAACGTCAATTCTTGATGTCTTACGACAACACAATCACATGGGGATGGACAATAAACCGCATTTTGTACCATTTTTATTCACTTTGTACGGAAAAGGGAAATGAAGAAAGACAGGGCGCTCAAAGACAACGACTTAACACAACGGATGTCTAATAAGGGATCCTATTCCCTTGACCCCTATGCGATAGGACGGAACATCGTGTTGATCACGAAATGCCCAGGAAATAAATGTGTTACATCCAGCTAGTCGACTCAAAAATGTATTGTAAAAGTATATTTTAATGCTTTCTATAAAAACATAGAAATTACCCATTCCTAAAAATCGTAGGATACAAAATCGCTCGTAGGACAGACTTGAACACAGAAGCTATCTATAAATATCTTCCAATCTTAATGAGTGCTAGATAACAGGCAGACTCCAACACAGAAGCTATCTTTAACTATCTTCCAATCTTAATGAGTGCTAGATAGCATGATTGTTATTCTTTTCAGAAGTTTAGACATTCTTCCTTAACAGATTCTCAATTACAGTGCAAGAACTTTCAATCTACTTATTTTCTGTAATTTTACGACTTCTCATTTGTCGTAAACACTGAATGCTTGTGTGACATCGTTCATTCGTCTTTCTCTTTCACATTTTGCACGTTATTTTCTCTAGATAACTCACCACATTTCCGGGGATGCCATATACTTGATAATTGATTATATTCAGGTAGAACATGACACGAATCACCAAATTCCAAACTTTTAACAAATCAATTGTTTTGCCGAATGGCGTAGGCGATAATGTGTCTCCACGACTCTCTGTCACTTGTGTTGTCACGGTTTGTGAACTTCTACAGTGGCACAATACTAGCCCATCTAGCAACTTTTGCCTTTGTCTTCCCCTATCTCTTCTCCCCTTGATCTTTCCATTGGTTTTTAAGTGTTCAAGTTGTGTTCTTTTCAGCACATGCCCTAAAAATCTTGACTGTCTGCCCCTAATGTTTGATATGATTTATCTATTTGCACCAGCATCAATGAGAACCTCTGCATTACTTTTCTTAACTGTCCATAGTATTTTCATCATTCTTCTCAGAAACCACATCTCTGTAGCCTCTAATTCGCATTAATACAATTTCAAATTCTACAAAAATGCACACACCGGAAATTTCATTTCCTGTGACAGTTAGAATTAGCAAATTTGTATTTCCTTTTTTGCGATAAAATAACCACATTCTGCAGCTCTGCTCCTTACACCAGTCCTTCTTTTTTTATCTTCTACTTCTCTTTTCATTCTTTCTACTTTTTTTTCATAGTTAAAATTTCAATACCTTGTACTCTCCTCAGCAAAACATCTCTATCAATATTTACTCCGATGACCATTACGTACTTGCTACTCGGGTCATTTATCCTCAGATCTCTTTCTCTCGATTCCGCCTCCTAATTTACTCACACAACCTAACGCAATGTCTCTTTCTACTCATTTCTTTCCTATCTACTTCTTAAAGTGTACCTTGAATATCTCCCACCTCATCCTTCTATTTATCAATCTACGTAACTCCCTTCCTTCATTCCATTACAATATTTTCTTATTCACTTGTTGAGTCCTCTCAATTAGTTTCTCCTAGTGGGAATTCCCACTAGGGTCTTATAGCATCTACTCGAGGGCAAATTATCTTAGCTGGAAAATATAATTATAGAATAACGGGAAATCCCATGAAATCGCCAAACAACTAATGAGGCTTATTAAGTATCTGGGTTAAAACAGAGGCACGAAGCTGGATATTTAAAAAAAAACTAGAAAGGAAGGAGAGAAGATAGAACAAATGGAAGATAATTATAAAAGATTGTAGAGATTAAAAGGATGTGAGTAGATCAAATTGAAAGAGTGGAGAAAATTAGAAACGAGGAATTAGAGCCAGAAATTATTTATTATACAGAAGCAGATGTATATATGTAAGTCCTGCAGGTTCTGAAAACTTTGTGTAAGTCCTGCAGGTTCTGAAAACTTTGTGTAAGTCCTGCAGGTTCTGAAGACTTTGTGTAAGTCCTGCAGGTTCTGAAGACTTTGTGTAAGTCCTGCAGGTTCTAAAGAAGGACTTGGTGTATGAATGTAAGTCATCCATATTCTGAAGAAGTACAATGTATGTATGGCTGCAAGGGTCAGATTATATATTCTCATACATACATACATACATACATACATACATACATACATACATACATACATACATACATACACAATGCTCATTTACACTGGTGGTGGCACTACCTCTTATTACTTACAAGTATTTAGTTCGGCTCTGTGTGACGCCAGTGAAAATTGACTTTATAGACACCCTATCTATCCATCTAGCCATCTATCCATATATATATATATATATATGTGTGTGTGTGTGTGTGTGTGTGTGTGTGTGTGTGTGTGTGTGTGTGTGTGTTGTGTGTGTGTTAATCATTGTCGAGTAATGTGCGACAATCCATGCTCCTAGAGAGTCCGTGGGAAAATCTTGTCATATATATATATGATACAGGTATAGACATGTTTCAAGTGAATGAAAGAAAAAGAAGAATATATACATGATATATGTTTATACAGCTATGTATAGATAGGTAGGTTGGCAGGAAGGTAGGTAGGTAGTAAGACTGACAGGCAAGACAGACTGATAGGCAAGACAAACAAATAGGCAAGACAGATAAGCAAGATAGACGGATAGGCAGATAGATATCATAGATATATAAGATAAGATATATATTAGATATATTTGATATATTACATAGTTAGAAGGTATATAGGTAGGTATGTGCGTAGGTAAGTAGGTAGTGGGTAGTTAGGCAGGTAGGTAGGTAGTGGGTAGTTAGGTAGGTAGGTAGTGGGTAGTTAGGCAGGTAGGTAGTGGGTAGTTAGGTAGGTAGGTAGTTAGGTAAGTAGGTAGTGGATAGTTAGGTAGGTAGGTAGTGGATAGTTAGGTAGGTAGGTAATGGATAGTTAGGTAGGTAGGTAGTGGGTAGTTAGGCAGGTAGGTAGTGGGTAGTTAGGTAGGTAGATAGTGGGTAGTTAGGTAGGTAGGTAGTGGGTAGTTAGGTAGGTAGGTAGTGGATAGTTAGGCAGGTAGGTAGTGGGTAGTTAGGTACGTAGGTAGTGGATAGTTAGGTAGGTAGGTAGTGGATAGTTAGGCAGGTAGGTAGTGGGTAGTTAGGTAGGTAGGTAGTGGATAGTTAGGTAGGTAGGTAGGTTGATAGATAAACATTTGATCTTCCTTCGCCTCTGTCAAGCTTCAAAAGGGGAGCAAATAATAGCAACAATATTACATGGCACGCATGTCGTACGAAGGATGTCTGGAGGTGCAGTTGACTGTCCCATCCCACAGAAAGGTAGTGACTCAGAAGCCACGCTGAAGTCGGATGTATCATACAGAAACCATGATGTAGTGGCATATGGCAGCAAAGCAGTAAACCATGATACAATATGTTCCTGGGACTGCATCCTGTTAATCTGCAGGAGTTTGAGAACGAATGCAGAATAAAAACGATAGCACATGAAGTGTATCCTCATTATGCATGCGGCATTCTTCTATTTTGGGGCGATTCTATTCACATCTTTTCATCGTACTTGTGTTTCAACAGCCGGAAAGAGGAGAAAATAATAGCACCAATGCTATTTACCACATATGTCGTATGAGGCAACTAAGGAAGTGGAGTTGGCTAATATTTCCCATATCCAGTCAAAGTGATCTAAATGCGGTGCAGAAGTAGGATGTGTCAGCCGAAAAGGCGCATATATCGCAGCATACTTCAAAATAATAATACACAGCACTCCTTTCATAATACTGCATCCTGCTAATCTGCAGAAGTTTCAGAACTATCGCAGAAGAAGAAAATATCTTTTCACGATCTGCACTCTACCTCTTCTTCTTGCAAGTGTACGTCCTATTACTATTATTTCTTGAGGATTTCATGACAAGCTCTGATATTATAATATTATATTTCTGATATTATTTTAACCATTATTCTTAATATACATTACAACTATAGCCAGTGTCTTTCACAGCCTCTCATTTAGTCTGGTCTAACTGTCACAACCTCTCATTTAGTCTGCCGTTCCTTTCATGAACATCTCATTTAGTATGGTCTTTCTTGCACAAATCTCTAATTTAGACTGGTCTTTCTTTCACATATCTCTAATTTAGTCTGGTCGTTCTTTCACAAACCTCTAATTTAGTATGATCGTTCTTTCACAAACCTTTAATTTAGACTGGTGTTCCTTTCACAAAAGTTTAATTTAGTGTGGCGCATGGCCGAGAGGTTAGAACGCTAGTCTCACACCAGTTAGGTCTAGAGTTCGATCAGTGGTAAGGACTGTTTTTTTTTCTGTTGGAGGGTAAATTAAAAAACTCACATGACGTGGCGACAGCAAGAGCATGCGGCCTTTATCACACAGCTATTCAATCCCCTCCCTGCAACGCCTGAACTGGTAAAATGCAGTATTGACAGTTTTGTTTGTTTTTTTTCGTTTTTTTTCTTTTAAAATTTAGTTTGGTATTTATTTAGTTCATTAGTATACCATTTATAATTTTTCTGTAGTATTTTCGTTCTTCACGTCTTTGATTATTGGTTATTGACTAACAGCATTGTACTCAGGGCAGACCCATTGGTGCACAGTCTCCCCTAGTAGATAACAAAAGGTATCCATACTGATGGTTCCTGTGGCCCACTGGTTAAACATTCTTCTCTTTCCTCCCTGCATGCGTCATGTTCTACATCTACTATAAGTAATACGGAATTCTTAAATCCTCTGATCAATCGCGGTGTTAGCACCCAGCAGGAGCTCATGGAGCGGTATCAGCACCCTCCCCTTCCTTATCCATTATCATTGTTAACGCCCCATATATTGGTGCATGGGATACTTCTTCTTCTTCTTCAGCGTTCATTCTCAAACTCCTGCTGGATCTCTCCTGTGGCAGTACTACTAGATCTCCAGCAGGATGCAGTCCAGAGAATGGAAATGCGTTGTGTCGCCGTTTTATTTGCGCCAATGGCCCGACACATCCGTCTTTGGCAGGCATGGGATACAATTATGTCGGTTCTCTTATTAAGTCTGCTTCTCGCCTGTAAACCTATTCAGTAAATATTAAATTATTTTCTATTCAAAATTACAGCGTAATTTATTATTTTAACTATGGGATTTCTATGGTAAGTTTCATTATTCGTATTTACCTAACTTATTCAGACTTTTCTTTTTAACTCAGAGACTACTCATCGCCTCTCTACCACCCATTATTATCTGTGTTCTTTTCTCTCTTTAATCATGTCATTGGCTTCTTTCTCTTTCACTGCCAGAGAGTGGTCCTCTTTTCATCACTTTTTTTAAAATCAGGATTTACCCATCTCCAATCACATGTTATGTACCATGTTCTAACATCTCCAATCAGATGTTATCTACCATGTTCTAACATCTCCAATCACATGTTATATACCATATTCTAACATCTCCCATCACATGTTATCTACCATGTTCTAACATCTCCAATCACATGTTATCTACCATGTTCTAACATCTCCAATCAGATGTTATCTACCATGTTCTAACATCTCCAATCAGATGTTATCTACCATGTTCTAACATCTCCAATCACATGTTATCTACCATGTTCTAACATCTCCAATCACATGTTATCTACCATGTTCTAACATCTCCAATCACATGTTATCTACCATGTTCTAACATCTCCAATCACATGTTATCTACCATATTCTAACATCTCCAATCACATGTTATCTACCATGTTCTAACATCTCCAATCACATGTTATCTACCATGTTCTAACATCTCCAATCAGATGTTATCTACCATGTTCTAACATCTCCCATCACATGTTATGTACCATGTTCTAACATCTCCCATCACATGTTATCTACCATGTTCTAACATCTCTCATCACATGTTATCTACCATGTTCTAACATCTCCAATCACATGTTATCTACCATGTTCTAACATCTCCAATCACATGTTATCTACCATGTTCTAACATCTCCAATCACATGTTATCTACCATGTTCTAACATCTCCCATCACATGTTATCTACCATGTTCTAACATCTCCAATCACATGTTATCTACCATGTTCTAACATCTCCCATCACATGTTATCTACCATGTTCTAACATCTCCCATCACATGTTATCTACCATGTTCTAACATCTCCAATCAGATGTCGACTATCATGCTTTAAAACAAACACTTCAAATAAAATGGATAGATTGCACCCAAATGAAAGGGTATATCACAGTAAACATATATTGTTAATTTCAATGTTTTCTTTCCTGTGGTACCAGAAAAACTATAGGCGTAGTGGATGTAACTCCAAATCCAAGCTTACCAGATCATCGGTGACGGCCACTCAAGGATATGTTTCGGAATGTAAAGACCAAGAACATTTTAGATGATAAACAATTATGCCGTAGAATTGTTTACACTCGTCGCTAAGCGACATATATGAAGGATGACATACACTATAGGGAAGGTCACTTGATTTAAAAACAAGTCGGATATGCTAGACTTATATGGAGGAAATCGAATGGAGCACACCGGACTTTACACTACCGGACGGAAATCAGACGGGTATTCGTGCTGGTTATTTGATTGCAGACGCAGAAGAAGAATCCCCTTACTAACACTCTGGGAATTTATCCTGTTAAAGTCTATATTATTTGGTAGTCATTGTTGCTAAAGTTATAGTCAATAATATACGTTAAGTAACAGGTGTCTCTTATGGTACGCACCCTTCAACCTCGGTTGTTAGTTCAATTTAGTTATATCAGAGTTTTCAACTATAAAAAAGTAGAGGATGTGGTTCTGGTAATCCAGTCACCATGATCGCATAGTAGTTTTATTTCGGAGTTTTATATGTGCTGTTGGTTTTGTTGAAATGTTGTTACTGTGAAGCAATCACTGCAAATCTGACACCTCTTCAACGTACAACTCTGCACTGGTAGCAATGACAAATTAACATCAATCCATCCCTTAAAGCGTGAGAAATAGCTTGCACCAATTGTACCCTACGGTTGAATGGAATTTGTTGGTCGATAGTTGACATTGGTCGTGACAGTAAGGAAAATACGAACACAAGGCGAGGGGCGGAATTGTGAAACAAGAAGACATTGATAGGCAGCGCTGATGTCAACTTCGTCAACATTATCACAGAAATGGTGAATGCAGACAAAAATTCACTTGTCCAAAAAACTAGTAGGAATACGTCTAGTAAGCACAGACTGACTAGCACACATTGCAACTATTTAGAAGAGCATCGATCCATGAATCGATTAGTTCATTGACAGTGCCTGCTTTCCTGCCTGTCTTCCAGCCAGCAAATCTGTCTGTCCGCAAAGGCTGTCAATTGGTTTGACCGGCAGTTCGTTCGTCTATCCGTTTATCCATTCACCAATTATCTCCCTGTCTAGCCGTCCATGTAAATGAATATATGTTGACAGTTGGGCCAAAAGGCAAAAGCACATAAGCCACTGGATCCCTGAAGATAATTGACAAGCGCCGGACCTAAAAATTCGCAGGTGACAAATAAACTTAAATTGATTAGAAGCAAATATAGAATTGTCAGCTCGGTGGCATAGTGAGCTTCCCTCGCAAACCCAACTCGTCAAATGTAACAAATAACTGTTTTACTCAATGTGGATGTAGGGTGCAATGCCACGAACTTGGTTATAATATGTATTTCAAAGGGGACTTTACGTAGGACTTTAATCTTGTTGCATACCTCAGATAAAAGGGATGATTATCTATAATTTTTCTTCTTCTTCAGCGTTCATTCTCAACTCCCGTTGAAACTCTTGTAGCAAGACAATGGTCCTATTAGATTTCCAGTAGGATGTAGTCCAGAGAATGGAAGTGCGTTGTGTCGTCATTTTATTTGCGCCCGTGACCCGATACATCCGTCTTCGGAGGAATTATCTATTAATTATCTAAGTGTTGGCTCTCCCATCCCATATAGGGTCAGCGACCCAAAGCCATGCTGAAGTCGGATGTGTCATGCCGAAAGGGGCAGATATCGCAGCAATGCTGTAAACCATGACACAACGTATTCCGTTCTCCGGACTACATCTGCTAATCTGCAGGAGTTTTGAGAACGAACGCAGAAGAAGAAGATATATTAAAAGTGCAATATATGGGCCTTCAGCAGGCTTCGTCACAGCAGAAATAATGGGGTGGGGCAGTTAAACTACTTTTGCATCCAACATGTACAGCTTAATAATCACCTGAACAGACATACAACCAAAACATACTCCGTGGTGACGGCTGTGCATTTATCCTTATGAAACTATTGACCATTACTTTTCCAAAACCTACTTTTATACTTCTTTACATTAATTCTTTTAAAACTCCTGCAGAGACGTAATCCAGAAAACGGAATATAATGTATCAGGGTTTACAGCTCGACTGTGTCTTGTGTCTGCGTCTGTTTCCCTGACACATCCGACTTTATAATAGATTCTAGGTCAATATGCCCTTCTAAACGATGGGACAGCTATCTCCATCCCAAAATCCATTAGTCCTCTTTTACAACATACATGGCAGTGATGTTGTTCTTTGCTTTTTCATCGGTTCTCGGAAACAAACGGATGATTTTTTTTGTTAAAATATCCAACGCTGGATGATATTTAGAAATCTCACAGACACCAGACAAATAGAATACCATCTATTGAACAAACAAAAATATCTCACAAATACAATAATACACTGTATGAAGCAAACAAAAATATATCACACATACAATAATATATCACACAATGGCATTGGGTCAAAGGGCATGGGCCCTAAGAGTGTTGGTTCAGCAACCAAAGGGCATGCGCCCACGGAATGTAGGGTCAGCAACCAAACAACCCATGCCAACTTTATTTCTACAGCATTTCTTGGCAGGCTCTTTTTTTCTCCTCTTCTTTGTTCCCCTTTTGACCACGTAAAAACAAAAGACAATAAGCACTAAAATTTCATAACAAACAATAGAAAGAAGAACAGTCAAAATCATGTTGCAATATAAAGAGAAAATTCAGAAGCTAAGAAAGTCATTGAAAAACTAGGATCGAAAATAAGGGCAGAATAACAACATGATTTATCTCCTAATTGATCGACCAGGTTTGCTGACATTTTCTGGGGATGTCACCTCTACAGCCATGAGCATCTCAAACCCTGACACCTTTATCTGAACTGTCCGTTTTCCGTCGAGTGTGAAAGCTGTCGACATCGATCAAATCAGGTTAAGCATAAACTTCCTCTTCTGTAACATATTTGATAGATTAACCAATTTAAACAAACATTTCTTTAACTTCTGTTCTATCTGTGTACTTTTAGATTTGTTGTGTTGTCAGATCTGTTGCCCTTGAGTGGTCGATATTAACTGTCTTACAGATCGACATGAAATAATGCATGTTTCTAACGTAGGGCATGGGCAATGCATGGGCAATTTATATTTTGTCGTGATGGAGTGGGTGGATAACTAGGATTTAAAAAAAAAATTTCTTCGGCTTCTGTGTTCGTTCTCAAACTCCCAGCTGTATGAAGGATATCGTCCGAGTGAAGAAATAAAATGTGTACTGAGTTATATCTCAGCTGTGATATTTACCGTAAAGAACAGAAGTGATTTCTGTCACTGTTTTATTAGCGCCAATGGCACGACAAATTCGACTTCAAAATGAAGTACCTATGTGCTCTTCTAAGAATTTGGCTGATGAAGTATCTATTTGCACTTCTAAGAATTTGGCTGATGAAGTATCTATTTGCACTTCTAAGAATTTGGACTGAATTTGGAAGAATAAAGAGGTGTTACGAACAATTAATGTCCAGAAATGTTGGCTTCTGAGCACCATATTATAGAAAAAACGTTTTTTAGGAAAAACTACGTTCTGGAAAGAATATGTCATCTGATAATGATGAAGCATTTGGTTAAATGTTACTTAGAAAAGCTACAAGCAGTCAAGAGTTCCCTGCACATATCTAAAAGAAATACACCATCGTCATCTAGTATCGATAACCCCAGCAACAGCACATAGAAACACAATCAGTTAAATCACATAATAGACTGAATATAAATTACGTCTTCAATGTTTAGCTTTTTTTAAGCCTCTCTTCTCCTCTGACCTTCTAGTCAACAACTATCAAGAATTCAGCTGACACCCTTGCTTAATTATGTCGACAATTTAAAATAGCAATATCAGCAGCATGTTTAACATGTTGCTGCTCTGATATCCTAGCAATATCAGTTTAGCATGTTGGTCCTCTGATATCCTAGCAATATCAGTTAAGCATGTTGGTCCTCTGATATCCTAGCAGCAATATCAGTTTAGCATGTTGTTCCTCTGTTATCCTAGCAATATCAGTTTAGCATGTTGCTGCTCTGTTATCCTAGCAGCAATATCAGTTTAGCATGTTGCTGCTGTGGTATCCTAGCAATATCAATTTAGCATGTTGCTGCTGTGGTATCCTAGCAATATCAGTTTAGCATGTTGCTGCTGTGGTATCCTAGCAATATCAGTTTAGAATGTTGCTGCTGTGGTATCCTAGCAATATCAGTTTAGCATGTTACTGCTGTGGTATCCTAGCAATATCAGTTTAGCATGTTGCTGCTGTGGTATCCTAGCAATATCAGTTTAGAATGTTGCTGCTGTGGTATCCTAGCAATATCAGTTTAGCATGTTGCTGCTGTGGTATCCTAGCAATATCAGTTTAGCATGTTGCTGCTGTGGTATCCTAGCATTATCAGCAGCATATTTAGTATGTCCCCCCCCCTGACTGTGATTTCTTGAAGAGGAATTGTCCGATCACAGAATTCGAGGTTAAGACACACCACAGTATCAAACTGGCCGCGTAGCGCTGTGGTTAGCGCACTGGCTTTGCATATGAGTGGTTCTGGGTTAATTCCCCAGTTTATGCGGCAAAGTTTTTCTGATCGTAACGGCTCCAGAGTCGACCCACCCTTATATGAGTATCGGATTAATCCGGAAATTAAAGACTGCGAGAGAGAGAAGATGGTTGGTTACCACCTTCATAAAGCAGAGCCACTAAAGTGTGAGTTCGCTAACATCTTACACATCTACGGCATTAATAATTGCTTTGGGGTTACTTTACTTTACACTATACATCGCACGTTAAATTTAGGACTGTATCCTCATGATCCATTTCCACATGTGAATTTCCGGTCATTGCTCCTACAAATGTAATGTTTTATGTAGGAGGTATCCGTAAAATAAACGCTCTAGCGTACATGGATGAGGAAATATTCACGTTTGTTATTGTTAGTGACTGTCGAACATGTTAATATTGTTTCTAATGTTAGGTTAAACGGTTGAACTGTCTTGAAATTCAAATTTCTGCTTCTTCTGCACGTGTTAAGAATCCCCTATTTGTGATCGTATCTCTTCTACACACAAGAATCGCCGAATTTTTGTCTTATCTGACCCACACACAGGAATCACCGATTTGTGGTCTTATCTCTCCCACACACAGGAATCACCGATTTGTGGTCTTATCTCCCACACACAGGAATCACCGATTTGTGGTCTTATCTCTCCCACACACAGGAATCACTGATTTGTGGTCTTATCTCTCCCACACACAGGAATCACCGATTTGTGGTCTTATCTCTCATACACACAGGAATCACCGATTTGTGGTCTTATCTCTCCCACACACAGGAATCACCAATTTGTGGTTGTATCTCTTTCATACACAAGAATTCCCTATTTGTGGTCGTATCTCTTTCACACACACGAATCCCCAATTTGTGGTCGTATCTCTTTCACACACACGATTCCCCGATTTACGGTTGCATCTCTTTCACACACAAGAATCCTCAATTTGTGGTCGACTCTCTTCCACAAACCATTATAACATACAAGATACAACAAGCAAGAATCTCCCATTTGTTGTATCTCTTCCATAAACCATTATATAATACAGGATACAACATTCAAGAATCTCAAATTTGTTGTATCTCTTTCACAAACCATTATAACATACAAGATACAACATGTAATAATCCCCAATTTGTTGTATCTCTGCCACAAACCATTATAACATACAAGATACAACATTCAAGAATCTCCGATTTGTTGTATCTCTTTCACAAACCATTACAACATACAAGATACAACATTCAAGAATCTCCGATTTTTTGTATCTCTTCCACAAAACATTATAACATACAAGATACAACACGCAATAATCTCCAATTTGATGTATCTCTTCCACAAACCATTATAACATACAAGATACAACATACAAGAATCTCCAATATGTTGTATCTCTTCCACAAACCATTATAACATACAAGATACAACATGCAAGAATCTCCAATTTGTTGTATCTCTTCCACAAACCATTATAACATACAGGATACAACATGCAAGAATCTCCAATTTGTTGTATCTCTTCCGCAAACCATTATAACATACAAGATACAACATGCAAGAATCTTCAATTTGTTGTATCTCTTCCACAAACCATTATAACATACAAGATACAACATGCAAGATTCTCCAATTTGTTGTATCTCTTCCACAAACCATTATAACATACAAGATACAACCTACAAGAATCTCCAATTTGTTGTATCTCTTCCACAAACCATTATAACATACAAGATACAACCTACAAGAATCTCCAATTTGTTGTATCTCTTCCACAGACAAGAGAATGTCATCTATATTGTACCAGTTCGGTATCACATGCCACGTTGTCAGTTATTTTGTATTGTGATTCCTGTTTGTGGTGACAGTGAAGTGTGTTTGGTCCATAGACGGAGGGGTTATTGTGTTATTATAGCAATTCCAACTCCTGGTAACTAGTTTGAGATTAGTCCGTCTTTGTCCGGCATAGAAATGGAGCAAAGAATAGCAACACTAAGACCTGCCATACATGTCGTATGGGGCGACTAGCCACATTTTATTTGGTAGAGATGACTCTCCCATCCCATAAAGATCAAAATGACACAGAAACCATGCTGAAGTCTGATATATTTTGCCGAACGACGCAGATATCGCAGTCATGTCAACTATGGTACAACTCAATAAGTTCTGAGAACTACATCATGGTAACTTGCAGGAGTTTGAGAACGAATGCAGAAGAGGAATTTTGAAATTCAAGAAAGGTCAGCAGTTTACTTTGCATTGATCAAGTTACTAGATGTATAGAAGGGTCCTAAACATGCAACAATATCTGTAATGAAATGTCCCAGGAAATACTTCGATTATGTTTCTGGTACATGCACAGCGGAAGATCTTTTATTATTTAACTGACGTTCAAAGACACAAAAAATATGTGCCTTGTAAACATTGACGTTTTGGACATTTTAAAAGAAATATTAAATCAATAGATCACAATCTCTCATGGAATTATACAGCAATATACAGAAAATTGACAAACGGTGTTTTATCAGAGTGTGTTGTCATGATATCAGTTGTGCATATGTGGTCAATAATGTAACACTTTTCTCACAATAAATCAATACACTGAGACGCCGATGGCAAAATTTGAGAGATATTGAACATTGGGAATGCAAGTTAGTGAAAGTGTGAGACATCCCGCTGGGGGAGGGGGGGGGGGGGTAAGCTATATCATTGCAGTTAGACGCAGGTTTCTTGCACTGAATGTCCTCATTGTTGCAGCTAACGTGGAAAATATTAGCACAAGAGAATTTCCCATCATCACGTCATTCACAAGCGGCATCTCAGAGAGTTTAAATATTTAAGTTTAAACTGAACAGTTTTGTGCACAAAATATAAAAAGCCTAATTTATTTTGACTTAGTCGTTTTTCCCCCGCACTTTTCATTGCCTGGCAACACTAAGTACCATAAGTAAACAACCAATAGTCAATCACACGGCCTGAGGCTACGTGAGGCAAGCAAGCAAGCAGGGTTACTCTCAAAGAGGGTTTGATTCTTTATAGGCACCTTTAAGATTTTCTACGCGATAATAATGCTGTTACGCTTTCAGAAAAAGCTCACCTGATGAAACATGGCGGGCGAACGTGCAAGTTTTGGGCTCCTGAAACTTTTGCAAATGTTAACTAGCTACTTATGTGTTTTCAGGGATTTTGTGAATATGCCCCTAGCTCTATTCTTTGAATATTTCTTGTGTCTTATTGCTGACATATTTACAAGTTTTGTTTATTTGTGTAAGCGTAGACTGTTATACTTAATGTTTGCAACAATTATGTATCCCTTATAATTTGTATCGAATACACAATATTGAGCGGTTACGTACTTTAGAGGGTAAATTTTTTTTAAAACCCTGTACATGACGTGGCGACAGCAAGAGCATGTGGCTTAATCACACGGCTATTGAATCCCCTCCCTACAAATCCTTAACGATAAACATGCAGTATGGCAGTTGACATAGTGTCACACATTTTTCGTGGTACGGACTGTGAATAACTTCGCTCGCTGTGTCCTACCTTGTCGTGTTGTCTCGCTAGATGGGTCACTATTAACAATTCTTTTACAACTGTGTCTGCTGAAATATGCTGACTGGAGATGGCTCGGCAGCTTTACAAGACCCATCAAACCCACCAGGTCAGTATGGGAGTATTTTAGGCTTAGGGAGAAGACCCAGGCTGAATACACTGCCTAGCTGGTAAACACCAGAGTGCCCCAGGCTAAGGAGACAAACCCTCATTTCAAAAATCTGGAGGGGAGACCTTAGAGCAGTTGATGGTCGCATCTAATCATCATCTTGCTTCGCTTGCAGTTTTGTTTAATTTCAAACGTATCGGCTTTGCCTTCCCCCTGGACTACATCAACGGAATCCAGATGGGGTCAGTGCAAAATGCTCAAGGAACTTGCTTCATATAAGGCGCTCGACCTTAGCAAAACACGTCCAGAGAGAACCATAAACAAACAACAGCCTCTCAGATTTGAGAAAATGCTGAATGTATGGTTTATTTTGTTGTTGTAGTTGCTTACTGGCCGTCTGCAAGATGCAAAAGGCCATACACACTAGAAGAATTATAATCTACATTCCTTGACGGTGTAATCCACAAGATCCATCTGAGACACAAACCACAAAGAGTCTTCCACAATATCTACAAGGAAACACAAGCCCACAAGCACTATCATGTGTTGGTGTGTGTCTTCTTAGACGTACAATCATGAGCTAACTGCTAACAATTTCTTCTTTGTCTTTATACCATTCCTCATCTTTCCAATCCATGTGTCACAAACCATGGTACCCTGTTCCCATCATTCAGTTTAAATGCCTGTATCATGCATGTTTGTCTACGTCTTTGTAGCCATCTTCTATCCTCCTAGTACGTCACAGCCATCTTCTATCTTTCTTATATATCCCAGCCTTCCTCCATCCTTCCAGCGTGTACCAGCCATCTTACATTCTTCCAGCGTGTTCCATCCATCTTCCATTCTCCTAGTGTGTCCCAGCTATCTTCCTTCCTTCCAACGTGTTCCAATCAGTTTCCATCCTTCCAGCCTGTCCCTGTCATCTTCCATCCTCCTAATTTGTTACAGCCATCTTCCATACTCCTAGTGTGTCTTAGCCATCTTCCATCCTCCTAGTGTCCCAGCCACCTTCCATACTCCTAGTATGTCTCAGTCATCCTCCTAGTATATCATAACCATCTTCCATCCTTCTGGTGTGTTCCACAAATCTGAGTCTAATCATGATGACCGTAGAAAATATCGTTTGTTGTTTACAATACATCAGTGATCCAATACATCATTAACAGTGGCATTCCAATACATCATTAACAGTGACATTCCAATACATCATTAACAGTGACATTCCAATACATCATTAACAGTGGCATTCTAATACATCATTAACAGTGACATTCCAATACATCATTAACAGTGACATTCCAATACATCATTAACAGTGACATTCCAATACATCATTAACAGTGACATTCCAATACATCATTAACAGTGACATTCCAATACATCATTAAAAGTGACATTCCAATACATCATTAACAGTGGCATTCCAATACATCATTAACAGTGACATTCCAATACATCATTAACAGTGACATTCCAATACATCATTAACAGTGGCATTCCAATACATCATTAACAGTGGCATTCCAATACATCATTAACAGTGGCATTCCAATACATCATTAACAGTGGTATTCTAATACATCATTAACAGTGACATTCCAATACATCATTAACAGTGACATCCCAATACATCATTAACAGTGGCAATCCAATACATCATTAACAGTGACATTCCAATACATCATTAACAGTGACATTCCAATACACCAGTGACAGTGACTTCGTCTTGCTACGTACTTTATACTTACTGTAAGGGAAATCTCCACATTATGCATTTCTTGTTAACATCTGACTCCATTCGGACGCCGTGACGCCGTTTAGCTATATCTAGAGGTAAGTACCTCTGCTGGGGCTAAACCAGAGATACGAGATTTCACTCCTAAGCAACTCTTCCAGTTTAAAATATAAAATATTCGTGTTTATCATTGGTTGGATGGATGGTTGCTGATCCATCGGACCATGGGCTCATGCCCTTTGCCCATGTTTATCGTTGGTAAGATACACTTCCAAATAGATCATTGCAAAAAGATGAATACAGTTGCATGGATTTGTGTCATGCTTGATGCAGTCATATACATTTCAAAATAATAGTGTGCATGGTCGTTAATTAGATTTCAGCTGTCACAAGAGCTTTAACGAAAATATATCATTCATTCAAACCTACGCACTCTGTAAATGTACACAACAACGAAAAGGAAATATAGTTTTTTGATAACATTAATGATATAATAAACAACACTAACACAGAAGAAACCCTATTTTTATTACTCGATTTCAACTTGGGAAAAGAAAGATATGGAATCGAGGAATGCATTGGACCGTTCGTAGACAAAATAAACAAGGCACATGACAATGGCTAAAGATTAATTGAAATATGCATTCAGCACAACCTATTTATAACTAACAGATTCTTCAAGCACAGAGAATCCCAAGTTCGCACCTGAAACAAGTGGAACAATTTAAATTGCAAAAGTCAGATAGACTTTATATTAACAAGAAGAGCCAACAGAAGGAAAATAACAGACACAATAACGATACCAAACTTGTGTAGACACCGACCATAAAACAGTAATAGTAGCTGTAAAAACAAATAGAAAGAGAATGAAGAAAGACAACAACAAAGATAAAAAAGCAATACAAATTAGAATACACAAACTAAAGGACGACATGGTACGGGAGCAATACACACCAAAAAAAAACACTGAAAAATTAAAAAAAAACTACAAGTAGACTACAACAACAGAATAAGAATGAAAATTATTCAACGACGTTATGATACAAACAGCAGAAGAATCATGCGGATACAAGAACAACAGTGTAAAGAAACCACAAAAAACAGTATGTTGGAATGAAAACGTCAAAAGCATCACAAGAGAAAAGAAACAGAAATATAATAAATGGGTCAAAAGTAAAACACTAAGTAGATTATATAGAATACAAGACAACAAAAACAAATACCAAGAAAATGATTAAACTTTGCCTTAATCAACTCATGGAAACGGTATGGAGACATGCTCAACGCAGATTATAAAAATGCACAAATGAGGTTCCACAAGAAAATTAAGAAAATGAGAAACAAAGAAGATATATACGAACCAACAGAAATAATAAATGACAAAAACGGTAATGCACTAAAAGAACCGAAGTAAATAATGGAAGGATGACAACAATATTTCAAAGAACTACTGAACCTAAAGGAAAGAGAAAAAGACTCAACAATAAACATTACAACAGCAAACCTACTAATATCGGAAATAAACAAAGCAGCAATAAACAAAGCTGAAGGCTCTGATAACATACAAACAGAACGTATTATATCGAGCATATACAAACAGCATTATATCGAGTGAAGAGAAAAACAGTAAAGAGATACAAAATAGATGCAACAAACTATACTAGATTCTAGGACAGATGACACATATTATTAAGAGCAAAAATGTAAACATAGACACTAAAGATGCAGTATAAAAGACTATTATTATTATGTCATCACTGTGCTACCAGTGCCAAACCTGGACAATGACAGCACAAGACAAAAGAAAAGAAAAATGGTGACAGCAGAAATAGCATGTCTACTATGAATGCTCCAAGTGTCATAGAATTAGACATATACAAGAGATAGAATTAGAAACGCTAAGATCAGACAGATAACAAAAGCATTACCAGTATTGAAACACATTAAAAGACAACAGATCAAGTGGTTTTCACACACTTCCAGACTACCAACAGACAATATACCGCAGATGGTCATGACACATATATAATCACGGACACAAAGCCAGAGGCAGATCATGTAAAAGATGGACCACAGAAATCAAAGAAGCCACAGCAACACGCTTACAAACAGCACACAAGAAGAACTTTCTGGACAACTCTTCTACCCCTGACGCCGCAAGGCAAACAAGGGCCACCTCGTATAAACGGACAGACAGACAGGCAGTCAGCCAGCAGAGAGAAAGACAGAGAGAAATAGATAAAGAAATAGAAAGACAGACAGATGCAGAGAGAGACAGAGAGCAACAGAGAGACAGACAAGAACTTTGTTGACTGACTTCTTGGTCCCAAATGAAATAATAAGATGTAGGTCTCATATTCAATCTCTACTTCTAAATATACGTGGACTAGCTATGTGACTCTGTCTTATTGGTATGGGTTTAGTAAAGACTATTGTCATTGTAAAACTCCCAGTGTTTCTGTGACGGATGTTATAGCTCTAAGAAAAATAAAAACATCAAGAAAAATTTCATCACGACAAGCCGTCATGTGGACACCAGACGGGAAAAGAAAACAGGGAATAACAAATACAACGCTCAGAAGAACATTTATGATTGAATTAAAATCAACAGGCATAAATGCACAAGACCTGCAATCCCTAGCAACTGACCGACAGGCATGGAGAACTATGACATCCACCTTATGTGCCAAACTTAGCAAAAGAGGAACTGACTGACTGACTAGTAAATGCAGACACAGTCTACTTTACAATCTCCCCTCTAGCTACAGATACACATTCTTTGCAGATTGTTTTCTGCTTCATTGCTAGATTCTTCTTCACGGCCATGTCAGAACTTTTCCTAAGTGCTTTAACTCGACTCCATATATTCCGGCTCATCGTTTTCCCCTAACTATTGTCTATCCCCAGGTGGATGATGGTCAGAATATTCACACTTGCCGTTAAGCGTACGGGTGGTGACTGGGAATTTTAGTTGTCTATTCAATGCCATATGTGCCGCCTTGGCAGCGTTAAATCCGTATTTGTTCCGTGTTGTCCTGATGTTATCTATCCGTATTTTTCTAGGTCTTCCTCTGGTCTTGTATCCTGATCTTCCTATGGTATATGTTCTTGTTAGTAGTTAATTATGGTTCATTCTCATAAGGTGTCCAAACTATTTTACGTACTGTGTCTCGATGTATTCTTTGCATGGTCTTATACCGATTCTTCTGCTGATTTCATCATTTGTCATTTTGTCTAGTTTGCTCACTCTTGTAGATATTCTCAGGCATTTCATCTCACATGTCGTAATTTTTTTCTGCTACTCTGTTATCAGCAGCCATGTCTGATTTCTCATAACACTGCAATAATTTATTATGGTGAGTGATGTGATCTTTCTGTGTCGGTAAATGTCAGCTGTCCAAATCTATTGTCACATCTGGGAAACTTGGATTCTTCTTTGTACTATAATAATTTGTTAGCTCAGATCGTAATTGTACTCTATGTACAAAAACTCAGCCAAACAACACCGCATCCAATATAGGACATACTAGCCAATAGGAAAACAAACAGTTTAAAGTGATTCATTTAATTATTGATTGATATTCATTGGCTATCCACACAAACTATATACAAAGCGACCGATGAATATCATGTGAAAAGTCAAATGAGTCATTGTAGAAGGCGGTTTTCCAGTTAAGTTAACCAACAACTGTTATACTGACGATTAATTACGATTGAGCCCAATTTCCACAACTAGGAATTGTCATAGATGGGGACACAACACTAATGTAACTAAGGGTTGAGAACAACACTCAAAAATATTGATTGTGGGGGTCAGGGTGTCAACAATCATGTAACGTAACTAAGGGTTAGGAAAAGCATTCAAAAACATTGATTGGGGAGGGGGGGGGGGGGTTCAACACTCATGTAACATAACTAAGGGTTTGGAAAAAACACTAAAAAATATTTATTGGGGCTGAACGCTGATGTAAGGTAACTAAGGATTGAGAAAAATATCCAAAGACATTGAGGAATGCAGCTAAGTCAGCAATATAAGCAATAACCATTAATAGTCACATGTAGAAATATTTGTATGAATAAAACATGTGAAATCATAGAAGACAGAATGTCATATAAAAAACAATTCGCATGAAAAAACATGTGGGTATAGACTTTAATTTAAACAATAAAACAGACCAAAGTGATTGACGGGAATGACTGTCACCCCCCCCCCATCCCTTCTTCCGAGTAAGGGAGGAGAGAAGGTAGTAAAACACGCAATCTGATTGGAAAAATAAGAGTGACAATTACCGTATCTCGTAGCGATAGTTTTGCAAGCAGACAGCCGTAACAATAGCACTGACGGATCTGAGTGCGTTTTCGCGTACTGTGCCGATTCTGTTGTTAATCCACATTTGGAATCAATCAAAATAAGAACCGTCTGTTTGAACTTGGAGCAACGAGAGATTAAATAGTGAAGGAAGTTTGTGTTGCCATGGGTGATGACCGCTTTTAAGGTAAAACAACGAAATGGAAAGTACAAAATGTTGTTACCATATTAATGTGCTAAAATTACTTCTAAAGTGATATCCAAGTCGGGAAGCCAATGATAAAAAAAAAGTGAAAAGAGCAACAACAGTTTCGGATAACTGCACGTAAGGGCTCTACGCAGTTCTCGTTCATTCCTGGAGAAAATATTGTAGTACGTATTTCTTAAATATCATCTAGTCGTCATCGTTTGTAAACGACCTAGAAGATGCTTACAACAGAGTCAGCTTCGGTCAGCTAATACATTTGCTAAGTGAACTCAGCATCGACATGTGCATAATTCGATAGATAGCAATGATGTTAATGTCCAGATCTTCTACTTTGAGATTGGAATCCTGAACATCAAACTATAGCACCGGGATTGCCAAATGGATCGCCACTATCACCTGTACTCTTTAACGTCTACACATACAAAATAGCGTAACTTCAGGAGGCATGACCAGGCAGTATACTAACATATGCGGACGACCGCTTGCTGTACAGCCACGGAAGAAACAGAAGAGACATGATTGATGGCGTCGAGAGTAAAGTAGAACATTTGTCGCTCTGGTGCACTGACTACAAGGCAGTAATCAATCCCACCAAGGCAAACATCGTCTGGTTCTCAATGAACAACAAAATAGTCACAGACAAATTACCAGCAGTCTCCTGCATGAGCATCAGCATGGGCAAGGGAGCAGACTATGAAAAATCTAGGCATCACTTTTGATAAAAGTCTATCCTTCGTGAAACATGTGGACAATGTCATTCAGAAAGCTGGGAAGGGTGTCAGTGCAGTCAAAATCATGGCATTTGCAGAGGTTCCGCAACGAACACTTTTTCAGATGACGCAGGCAGTGTTGGACTGTGCTAGACTATAGTTTAGTTTTACTGACACTGTCGGAAACACAGATGGATAGATTGGAGAGAGTTGAAAAAAAAGCAATGAGAGCTGTCCTAGGATGCACAAGAGATACACCTATTGTGGCCATGAGGTTTCTCCTAGACCTCCTGAGCGTCAAATCAAGACATAAAATAGCTCAAGTTAAATAATACTTCAAGGTCGCCAATAATGATCATCACCTCTTACACAAATCTCTAGACAACACAAAAGGAAGGCGTATCAAGAGAGGTAGGTCTTGGATGGCAGAAGCAGAAGATACCCTACTCAGAGTTTGTGCATTACAGGAAGTTGGAGAGGCTGTGATTGGGGGACATTTGGCTCAGTAGAAAGTTATTGACAACAGTTGTGATACAGATAGGAAGAGGGTGTCGCGACTGGGCTGCCAACGGGACAGAGGGAATGATCCAAGAACTCATACTGCAGCACTCGAAGCCACACGTTACAATAATTTACACAGACGTCTCAGTATCACGAAACGAACAGGTATTGGTTGGGGTTTCGTGGCATAACAAAATGGCAAGAAATGAGCTGAGAAGTCAGCTGCTTACCCAACTACAATATTGAGTATGAGAATGGAAATAGAAGCGGTGACAGTAGCTCTCACTTAGTTGGCGACGCAACCTCCAACACTCAGTGATTCTATCGGACTCTCAAAGTATATAGAAAAGTTTATCATCAGAACTGAATGGATCATTCGATAACGCGCAGAGCGTTACATGGATCTAGTGTCAGGGTCATTTTGGGGTCAGGGAAAACGAAAGAGCCGATGTGTTGGCTGGTAAAGCATTGGTGAACGACACCAAGATAAGATGAGACAGGATTGAATTGATTAGAGCAGTCATTGATGATGAGGAGATGATGAGGAGGAGGTCGAATGAGACAATGCACATATTCAGAGAATTTTAGAAATGAGAGTGACTAGAGGTGATGGAAGAAAGTGCCCATCCGGAAAGATCAGAATAACGCGTAATCAGCAACTGACTGAGACACTGAGCGTATACACTTTTCGATGGCATACGAGCATATATGGTAATGCCCCCCAGTGCTCTGACGCGTATACCTAATCAAGAAGAATCAAGAATCAACTAGGTTTCCAAACTCGGCGGTACCACCCCCCCCCCCCCACTCTCCCCCTCCCCCACCCCCCAAATAGGCACTGAAACCTTCTAGGGGGGAGATAGAAAGTACAGAAGCAATTGGAAGTCATTCAAGTGGTCTAGTATTAGGTGACTTCTTATAGAAGAAATTATTAGTATATATTTAAAAATTAACTATTTTTTTGATTTTGCGATATATATTCTCATATATTTTTGATGGTGTTTTCATTATTATAATAAAATTCTTCTAGTGTAATGCAATCTCTATGTCTTCAGAAGTTTCACATTTAAACCATTGTATAAAAATGTGCGTAATGTTATTTGAGCATACACTTTACAATCTTTACATTTAAGCTATGTTCCATCAAAATCGGTATAGCAATAACTGTGTTCAAGATGAAGTACAAATTGGCAACGACTTTTTCCAATAATTTAACATCAAAAGTAGTAAATGTATCATTAGTTGATATTTGCATAGAGATTATCAAACGGCTTGTACGCAGGAAATTGATATTGGGGAAGGGGGGGGGGGTTTACAACATTTATATCTTGGAAAGTGGGCGGTGGCTCGAAAAAGTTTGGGAAAACTATGATGTATATCATTCCTCTTCTTCTTATTTTCCATGCCGTGTGATGGTGGTTATAATTTCTGTCCACAGTCTTCTGATTCGCGTGATGTTAATCGTTTTTGATACAGAGGTTATCTTTTGCCACAATACCAGGCTGTCTACGTCTTCTATTCTTTTGACATTTCCCTCACTCTACGAGCCTCGTATTTCTTTTTCTCATGATGTTTTATTTGATTGCTGATCCAGTGGTACATTGGCTGATTCCCTTTGACCCAATGCATTGTTTGATATACATGCAGGGCCGGCCTTAGGCCATTGCAACCTATGCGGCCGCAATGGGCCCGCACTTTAATAGGCCCCGCGCTAATTCTAGGTGTAAATTATTAAATTAAACCATTATAACTTATAATCATGTATAGGTCAGCGTGTTCATTCTGTTTGTATGTTTTTAACAGTGTTTTTTTAATCTATTACGTCGTTGTTTCAAGTGATTAATTAATTGGTAGCATATCCTATCCAGGACGTAGCTATCAACCCAGCATTTGTTGGCTGTGGTGATTTTCTAGACAATATAAATACGTTCAGTAGGTTGCCATTGCTTTCTGAACGGTCCGGATGCACAATTGCCTGTGGTGAGGACTGTGATTACTGCTAGTAAATAAAATTGAAAAACAATTGAAGCTACTGGGGTGCTTTATCTCTAAAATCGTCATTTAGGGGAACTTGGGGTAAGATGAAACAGACACCGTTCTTAACCTTATGATGGCTCAGCTCAGTGAAACCAATCAAATAGTAGGAGCTATTTATGGAGATGATGATTGTAATGGCGGATAAATAGTTAGAAATTTATCGGCAGTGCAGTTTAAATTTTCTCTTTTCTGCCAGACGAAGATTTTTTCACCGGTGAGTAAAGCTTGTTCCTCAGAAGCAAGCGTTGTATAAAATTCGAAGATCATGTACATTGATAACCAGGGCCGGTCTTAGGCCATTGCAACCTATGCGTATTATAATTTATTTTATTATACTCTTCCCTACCCAGACTAGGCCCCACGCAATCCGTTTCGCATTGGGTCCCTCAATTGTTAGGGCTGGCCCTGTATGCATGTGTTTGTGAGCTGTTGTTTTCTTCCATATAATGTGCTCCATTTATCTGGTCCTGGAGGTTCATGGTATGTTAAAAATGTGGGCTATCTTCGTCTAAGGCGATATAGCTGTTCCTTTTTTTTAATTATCGTCTTTTCAAGATATCTTCATAACGTTTTTAATCTATATAAAAGGTGTTCTTAACATTATTCTATAAAACACAAATCTGCTGCCTCTATATAATGTTTTACTCTGTTGCTTATTTATCATACATTGGTGTGTTGCTGGTCTGAAATGGAAGCAAAGAATAGCAATACTGTTATCTACCATGCATGTTGTAAGATGCGATAAGGAGGTTTCGGTTTGGTGGTCACTGTCCTAACCCATATAGGGTCATAGCGATCTAGAAGTCATGCGGAAGTCATATATATCCAGCCTAAATACACAGATATTACAACTAAGCTGTAAACCATAACACAACACATTGCGTTCTCTGGACCATATCCATATAATCTACAAAGTTTGATAACGAACTTAATCGAGGAAGAAAAATTGATTCTATTTAAAGTTTAAGAACTCCCGTTCTCCCAAGAACTGACAAAGATATATTACATAAGATATTTTTTATCTTATGAAATTGTTTTATTTTCTTTATAAAGAACTTATACCTGTAAAAAATAATATAAACGTACAATAAGCATATGTAAAATCATGTGATGATAGATTTTCCTTATCATTAATGGCATGAAAATCCAGTCAGTAAACTAGTTTGTTATAATTGTCCAGTCAGTAAAACTAGTTTGTTATAATTGTCCAGTCAGTAAAACTAGTTTGTTATAATTGTCCAGTCAGTAAAACTAGTTTGTTATAATTGTCCAGTCAGTAAAACTAGTTTGTTATAATTGTCCAGTCAGTAAAACTAGTTTGTTATAATTGTCCAGTCAGTAAAACTAGTTTGTTATAATTGTCCAGTCAGTAAAACTAGTTTGTTATAATTGTCCAGTCACAGTTCTTTAACTTTCTCCGCGATCTTTACATCGCGTTTATTTAGCAGATATCAAAATGAACAAAAATAGGTATACGTGCTACCACAATAGCTCATAAAACACACAACGAGACACAATAACAGACGAAGTTTCGACTAAAAAGCCTTCATAAGAGTCTGTCTTGCACACTATTAATCTATATATTTTCGTATTCGTTAGTCGGTTAGTCTGTTTGTGCTCTGTTTCTTCTAACTTTTCTAAGTGTTTGCTACATAATAATTGTTGAATGTGTGTAATTCTGGCGATATACATATTTTCTGCAAACATTTCTGAAATGAAACCGTACAGTAGCAGATATTATAAATTAGGATACTTACTTTATTGCATACAGCAGTCGTGTTTTTCATCAGTTCAAACAATGCAACATGGATGCCAGTGATATCTGAGGAAAGTAGTAACTTTTAAAAACGACTGATGTATAGTTATAGCAATAACTACTTTACATTTCTAGCTCTCATAGCATATTTAACACTTTAGTAACATACAATTAATTCTGCTTCACATTTTTAAATTAACATATTTCTTGCTTCTATAGCAAATTTAATGAGCAAGATATATATAGAAAAAAGGGCCGTACCGTGCTATGATGCAGAGAGACGGCCGCATCAGGAAGCAGCAATTAAAATACATTCTCGGGGGCGCCAATTTGGAAGAAAGACCATTTAATGGGGGCGGCATTTTTGAAGAATTGCACCATACTGTGAAAATCTACCGAACGGCCCTGATAGAAAATAGCGCTTAACATTTCTAGCACTCATAGTACATTTAGCACAATAATTAAACATAGCACAATAAGTAATCATAGCACAATAAGTAATCATAGCCCAATAAATAATCATAGAACAGTAAGTAATAATAGTACAATAAGTAATCATAGCACAAATAAGTAATCATAGCACAAATAAGTAATCATAGCACAATCAGTAATATATAGTAGCTACTACTTCTATCTCTATATATGTTGCGAGCTACCGCAATGCAGTGGTTAGTGCGCTGGCTTCGAAGTCCGCTGATTTGAGCATCGATTACGAGCTGAGAACGATTATTATTATATATTACGCCCGTGTGTTGCCAGGGGCCCGAAAGGGGAGCAAAGAATAGCAACACTGTTTACCTTCCATGCATGTCGTAAAAGGCGACTAAGGAGGTTATGGGATGGAGTTGGCTGTCCCATCCCATATAGGGCCAGTGACCCAAAGCCATGCTGAAGTCGGATGTGTCAGGCCGAAAGGCGCAGATATCGCAGAAATGCTGTAAACCATGACACAACGCATTTCGTTCTCCGGACTACATCTTGCTAATCTGCAGGAGTTTGAGAACGAACGCAGAAGAAGAAGAAGAAGAAGATTATATATTACAGTGAAATCCGTCTATAACGCATCATTTTATAACAAATGTTTCTATTTAACAACACTTTTCGAAATCCCCCAATTATTTGTATCATGTATTGTTTATGCCACATATAGCGAACTTTTTTTATTACGTAAATATCTCATCGGGCCAGACCAAGTTGTTATAATGGGATCTACTTGTTTTAGGCAGGGTCGATCCAGTTGGGATCTATTTTCTGGGGGCATTGCATTACTGTTACAGTCACTATTTAATAATATGTGTTTTGACAAATTATTAAAGTAAATAATTCGCGGAAAATAGAATGAAGGGATAAAGTTTCCTGGTGCTGGTGCAGCTGTGACAGACTGCGGGGATAGCCGAGAGGCGAACAAAGAAAAATTAACAAAGAATATTACTATAGTCAGCTGTCCTTTATTTTGCTTAGATGGTACTTTTAAAAGAAAAGAAAAAAAAACAGTAAGAAAATAAATTTTGACGGGATGATGTTATTGGCAGAGTTACCTAGCGTGAATATTCAACCATGACCGAAACACGAGACTGAACGGAGAGAATACAATTGACAAAATTGTTAAGTTAAGAAAGAATGTGCATGCAGTAGAATATTCTAGAAAATCTTGTTAACAACTCTAGTGTGGCAAATTAGGATAAAAACTGGATTAGTAGTAAAATATTTGCTGGCTAAAGCGTGAATTCTCATAAATGTGCAAGAAGATTGTGATCCAAAATACATCTATATATACAATAATATATATATATGTAAGTTACAATTTACCTATGTCACACAATTTTGTAGAATACGCCTCCACATACACACACACAAAATCCCACTCCAATCAAGACTGATACGATTGAACTTTCACTTGCCTTGCAGACCTGCGCCTCTGTTATTCTCACGCCAAATATTACTATTTAATCAATAAATTACCTGCATGTATCTGTGAAGATCTTTCAAATGGAGTTTTTCTTGCCCCTATTCAAAGCAGTCTGAGCATAGCTTACAGAAATTGTATATGGCCGTGTGTTTAACTCTGCTGTATGAAGTGAAACAACCTCACAAGTATTAATTGTATTACTTGAAAATTGTAAGCGAACAACAAAAGCTGTTATAAAATATAATAAGTTGTTATAAAAGCCCCTTCTCTTCTTCCCCCCCCCCCCACCACTCGCTTACGAGTTATTACTCTTATATTAATATTAGGAAGATTTACCTTAAAAAAAAATTACTACAAGTTGGTATAATTTAATACTACATTATGTTACTTTGTAAGATATAGGTATAATAAAATGCAAATGTCTAAGCAATGATTTCATTGCTCAAATGAACGACTCACCACTGAAACGAATATAGGTATATCTATTTGTTTATATCAGAAGTGAACACAATTTTATGGACCTGCGGACAAGATTGAGGTATTTTTGTGTGGGATGGAACCAACACAACTGTTGTTTAAATAGCCCCTTGAAGTATTAAATAGTATTTAGTCAGGGCCCACGCCCGTGTGTTGTAGGGGCCCGAAAGGGGAGCAAAGAATGGCAATACTGTTTACCTTCCATGCATGTCGTATGAGGCGACTAAGGAGGTTATGTGATGGAGTTGGCTGTCCTATCCAATATAGGGTCAGTGACCCAAAGCCATGCTGAAGTCGGATGTGTCGTGTCGAAAGGCGCAGATATCGCAGCAATGATGTAAACCATGACACGACGCATTCCGTTATCCGGACTACATCCTGATAATCTGCAGGAGGTTGAGAACAAACGCAGAAGAAGGAGAAGAAGGACCGGTAAAAATGAGTTGATGGCCCGATTTGACCCCTAGGCTCTATGTTGCCAAAGTCTGTCTCCGTGTCCGTAAAGAAAGACTTGAACATACACTGAGAATATGTAGAATGCTATCATAGTAGATTTTCCCTATCAGTGTTTGGAAACTAGTGTTATATATGGGTGAGAAACAAGTCTCAATAGAGGCATAGAAATAATTGGAGATTATATAGGCTGACAACAGACAAACAGAGAGATGGATGAGAAGAAAGCTGGAGAATTGCCAGCAGCAATAACGAGTAGCGAGGGAATATTTTTCAACAATTTTATGTGCGCGGATCATCCGACAAGTTTTTCTGTACTACAAAATTCCGACGTGGACATTTATTTTCGTGTCATGTTGTTTGACTTTTCAAAATTTTCTTTCTGCATCGTCTATCCATATTTCTATTCACTAAACCCTTTGTTGCCTATCTATTCACTACACACTTTGTTGCCTATCTATTCACTAAACCCTTTGTTGCCTATCTATTCACTAAACCCTTTGTTGCCTATCTATTCACTAAACCCTTTGTTGCCTATCTATTCACTACACCCATTGTTGCCTATCTATTCACTACACCCTTTGTTGCCTATCTATTTACTAGACCCTTTGTTGCCTATCTATTCACTAAACCCTTTGTTGCCTATCTATTCACTAAACCCTTTGTTGCCTATCTATTCACTAAACCCTTTGTTGCCTATCTATTCACTAAACCCTTTGTTGCCTATCTATTCACTAAACCCTTTGTCGCCTATCTATTCACTAAACCCTTTGTTGCCTATCTATTCACTAAACCCTTTGTCGCCTATCTATTCACTAAACCCTTTGTTGCCTATCTATTCACTAAACCCTTTGTCGCCTATCTATTCACTAAACCCTTTGTTGCCTATCTATTCACTAAACCCTTTGTTGCCTATCTATTCACTAAACCCTTTGTTGCCTATCTATTCACTAAACCCTTTATTGCCTATCTATTCACTAAACCCTTTGTTGCCTATCTATTCACTAAACCCTTTGTCGCCTATCTATTCACTAAACCCTTTGTTGCCTATCTATTCACTAAACCCTTTGTTGCCTATCTATTCACTAAACCCTTTGTTGCCTATCTATTCACTAAACCCTTTGTTGCCTTGCAGCGTCAGGTGTAGAAGAGTTTTCTGGAAATGACTCTCGTGTGTGCTGAGTATTTTGTGGAATTTGTCGCCTCTTTTATTTCGGTCGTCCATCATTTTCGTGGTCGGCCTCTAGGTCTGCCTTCACTGTATCTGTGTAGCAGAGCTTGCTGTGGTACGATGTCTAATGGTAGTTTGCTGATGTGTGCAAACCATTTGATTTGTTGTATTCCAAGATTGGGGTGGTCCAGTTCTTTGTCTAATGTCCTCATTCCTCACTGTCTCACAGCGATATTCCTAGGATTCTGCGTAAGCATGTCATTTCAGTTGTCAAAAGTTTACGTTTGACTTGTGCTTTCGTTGTCCATGTTTAGCTTTGGTAGCACAGCGTTGGCATGATAATCGTTTTGAATAGTGTTATTTTGGTGTTTAAATCTATATTTTGTTCTACATCTACATCTCTGCAGCGTTTTAAGTATTAATTATTAAATCTATTCATTATCCGCATGTTATTTGTTCGTATTTCGCCATGCATCTACCGTTTCGTGTCGTTTTCATTGGCCGCCCCTACAATGCTCGAACAGGATTGAGTAGCATCACTGTGTGTCAACAGTGCCACTGCATGTTTTGGCGCAGTGTGTTGGAGATATTGACTGTCTCTTTTGTAGTCAATTCCCTTTCCATCTGCTGTCTCCACATTCACGGACACGATCCCCATAAGGTTTAGTCAGAATCAGCACCTGCAACTGTATTTTTGTTTCCAGGATACACGACGAGGAGGTATTTTTGGGTCATGTTATCTGCTAACCCTGGGTCCGCCGAGAGCTGTTCAGTATCCTTTGCACTCCATCAGTCTATCAATCGATTCTTATCAATCTACTGAAATTGACATGGAAAATGTTCTGCAGTGGAATGAATAGCCAAGTAGTTGACAGTTGGGCCGGAGTACAACAATTGGCATAGATTATTGGCAGTCAATAACCGAAATACAATGAAATCAATCCTCTATGTCTGTATAACCTTTTATTGATTTTATAGCAACATTCTCAAACTCCCCACTCCACCTAAATTTCTCAAACCTGTTCTCTTTTTTGTACCTCAAAAAAGTATGATATGTGTGCCTTTTATTCACTAGAAAAAGATTTTCTAAACAATATCCATGACATAAAATGTCAACTACTTGGCTATTACATTTTCACTGCAGAACATTTTCTATGCCATTTCAGTAGATTGATCAGAATCGACTTCACTAGACTGATGGAGTGCAAAGGATACCGTACTGCTCTCGTCCAAATATACCTTCTCGTGGTTTACAGTGGAAACATAAATACAGTTGCACGTGCTAATTCTGGCTAAACCTTATGGGGATAAGTGGGGGGTCCGTGAATTTGCCCCCCAAAAAGTACGAAATTCATGGGGACAATGGGAAATAACAGTTGAGAAAAATAACCTTAACCTGAAGTTTGCTGAATGTACGAAGGTGTAGGAGTAACAGAAAATGCCCGTACATTAAGTCCTGCTCTCGCTGTTCACGTTACTGGCATTCCATCGGCCATTATTCCAATAGGCTGTCCAAATGTTGACTCTGAGTAGCCTCCATGATTTGCCAACAACTCATGTTTCTAGATTCCGGTCAGGTTTAGTTTAGGTTAGCTGGTATTTAGGCGAGAAAACTATTTTTACCTGCCTCCATAGTGGAGCAAGGACAAAACGAGGAAGAGGACATACAACTCAAACAAACAAGCGAATTTAGAGAAAAAATTTTACAATTTCACTAAACAGTGTATTTTGTCGGCTCGATGGTGTTGATAAGGATGATAATGTTCATGAAATTATACCCTTAGCTCTGAGTAGGGTAACATAGACACTAAAGTTGTATTATACAAGACTATTATTTTTCCATCACTGTGCTACCAGTGCCAAACCTGGAAAAAGACAGCAGAATACAAAAGAAAAATAATGACAGCAGAAATGGCATGTCTACGAAGAATATTCGGAGTGTCATTAAGAGATAGAATTAGAAACGATAACATCATACAGATAACTAAAACAATACCAGTATTAGAACACATCAAAATGCAACAGATCAAGTAGTTTTCACACGTTTCCAGACTACCAACAGACAGCATGCCACAGATGACAATGACACATAGACATCACGGCTATAAAGCCAGAGGTAGACCATGTAAAAGATGGATCACAGAAATCACAGAAGCCACAGGAACAAGCTTACAAACAGCATACAAGACGGCCATCTGCAGGGAACTCTTCCACCCCTGACGCCGCAAGGCAAACAAGTGCCACAGCGTATAGATAGATAGCTCCGAGCAGGTAATGTAAAGATAATGAGCAGGTAGCTAGCTCTTTACAGTCCACAGCCATTCTGACAAAAGAATACGACCACCTCACTGTGTAAACGAGGTGATATCCAAGCTTGTATACGGTTCTTTGTCTTCCAGACAGTGTTGTTTTACTGACAGGCAGATGGTTCCGTTAGGGTGAGGAAGATGGTTGTATTAGAGCGATAACTGGTTGTCAATTCATGTTTAGTCTCAGAATGAAGGCATTCCATTGCAACAGTATTTCATGATCGTCACGTCTTGCCAGGAGATTTATGAAAAAAAAACAACTAGTTCATGTGCTAACCCATCTGGAGTGATGGTACATGTGACATTCTACGTCACGTAGGAAACTTTCACAAAAGTATTAAGGTGCATTGTTCGCTGGCCTACATGTCTATGTCATCCATGGGGATTCGTGGTGACCATAACGAAAGTGGAGCAAAGATTAGCGACATAGCTACGTGCCAAACACTTAGTTAAAATTGTGTGACATATATTTTTTTAAATGGTGGGGGCGGGCTATATTTCAGAACTCTTTCACAGTTATTTACAATGGGAAGGGGGTCAAATATTGCCCAAATATTGTTGAAGTAATTTATGGACAGTTCATTTCATCATCATCAAGTGCCGTCTCCGCAACGAAGGTTAGTTGTAAAATACCTCCAACATCCCTTGTCTCTTGTTTTGGTGGTGCACTCTGCTAGACTGTAATCTGTCCATCTTATGATGTTACTCTCCCACTTGTATCTCTGCCTATTTCTTACTCGTTTACCTTCGACTTTACCCTCGAATATGGTCTATGATGTTACTCTCCCACTTCTATCACTGCCTACCCCTCGCTCGCTTCCCTTCGACTTTATCCTCAATTAAGGTCTTTTAATGTGTCCAAAATATTTTATTTGTCTGATCTTTTTCTCCCCTTAATAATTGTTTCTCCATATTAAGTATTGCTAGAAACTCTTTGTTTGTTTTCTTCTCTTTCCGTGACGTTCTCCCTATTCTTCTACACATCCACATCTCAAAGACATCAATTCTGTCTTATAACTGTTTACAGTCAATTTACATGTTTATTATTCCATATTATATTTATATTCAATGTATGTTTGTGTCGTGTTTGATTCTCTAAAAGATCTCATTGACCACAGCGTAAATTCTGTTCGTGTTTATGTTGCAGTTTATACGTTTCTTTTTAGTTATATTTATTGAAACTCTATTCTCGAAACATACCAATACTTATAATTAGTCAAAGTACTGTTCATTTTTTTTTCTTTACTGTTCCCGTTACCTTGTTTTCTCCAGATATTTGCTGATTGCTTGGTTAGTGACTGACCATAAAAAACGTCAACAATATTTGTGCAAATTTTGTATACTTCCACCTTGTCAACAACTGTCAAAACAATGAAAAAATGAGAAATCACACTACTTAATTATGTACAAAATTAGAGATCACACTGTTTAATTATGTACACAATTGGAGATCACACTGTTTAATTATGTACAAAATTGGAGATCACACTGTTTAATTATGTACAAAATGAAAGATCACACTGTTTAATTATGTACCCAACATACCCCTCCTCCCTCTCAATCATACATTTCTTTGAGAAAACGTATAAAAATACTTGTTCTTTTTTTACATTAAAAATTGTTTGAAATTCAATTTAGTTGGTTCAAACAAAACTATATTATTGACGTCAACTTTTGTGAACCCACACCTCTCCCTTTGTAAAGAACTGTCTTCCTTTTTCAGACTTCCCGCCCCATTATTGTATTGTGACGAATGCATGGGTATCCCCTTATCTAATACATTGAATGTCTCACTACACACAAGACAGTAAGCAGCTTACAAACTGAGCAGACACGAAGATTGAAATTCTCATGTCTTCACATATTTCTTAAGAAAATACACACAAAAATTGTTCATCATCACAATAGACTGAATACTCAACATGAACAGCATCAATATTACTTCTTCAAAAATTAATTATCTGTGGTTGAACGAAGCGTATCACACCAAAAAACGTTGTCATTCCTTCAAGAATGATAGTTGAAGATCAATTTAGTACTCACATTGTCAAAGAATGGCTTCGATAAAAATTCTGCTATGAAAGTTATTTCAGTCTAGCTTTTCTTCCTAAACGGATGATTTTCTTCCTAAACGGATGATTGTTCTGGAAAAGTTGTTTCCTTAAGTTTTTGTAGCTTAACCGCCTGGTTACGTTTCTTGTGTTATATGTCAAGTATGAGACATTTACGAATCCGAAATAGTTGTGTCGTGTTTTCTTTTTATTTCAGTTGTGTTATTTGACTCACTTAAGATATATCATTTTAAACTATAACCTTGTGGATTCTTTTGAGAACTGACGCAATGATACCAAAATAATCTTCATTATTGTTATTTCAACAATATTTTTGGAGACATTGACTGAGTTCATAAATTACTTTTGTTTTCAAGGATTACGTGATCAGTATTAATCATATCTACAGCAAATGTTGGCATGACTGACTTCCGAATTAAATAAAATGTGTGTGTGAGCTAACCTATAACTGCGTCACAACTCTGGGATGATTCAATTAATCCTTCGTGTTGTTTGTTTCTTAAATGGGGATTAAAGCCTCTTAGCCGAGGCACGACCCTTTCAACCTATGACAGAAGCCTATTTTGGTTATGGCAGGCCGTATTAACTTTTATCTAAATGTGAGCTAATGGTCTGGGTGTTTGGAAAGCCGTGCGTGCTATTGCTAAATATTATCTATATTGCTAGGTGGAGTTGATGTTTATTTTTGGCCAAGACGCCTTTTGTCTAAGTGTGACCCTATGGTCTGGGAGAATTGAGAACCATGCGCGCTTTTATTGCAAAAGAATGTTATGTTGCTAGTTGTTGTATTAAGTTTTTATTTATGGCGGTATTGCTTTTTATCCAAGAGTGACACTAATGTCTGGGGGAGTTTGAAAACTGTGCCTGCGATTATGCCAAAAATTGCCCATATTGCTAGTCGTATCCTGTGGTGAGCGTTCCTCGGTTGTATTTGTTGAAGCTGTGGAGAGAGACCTGTAGAAAGACTTTGACGACCAAAAATATTATTAATCCTTCTGTTTTCAGAAGTCCCTGTTTATAGCTAGCCAGTGAAAAGAAAAGTTGGATTAGCTAAGAGCAACGACTCATGTGAACATCATTGATTAGCTTACATGTTGCATATAATCCACTGACTACTGTCAGTCATGATAGTTGATCAGTTTCTCTTATCCACAGCAAATTAAGATCGATTAGTTCAACATATCTACATTGGATGAGGATCGATGAATTGCTACTGTCTTCAGTCAAGGGGGATCAATTATAATTTATACTACCTACAGAGAGTGAAATTCTATCAATTCCATTTGTCTTAGTTAATTGGGATCGGTTGGTTCCTCTTGCTTACAGTTAGTTTGGGTCAGTTAGTAATTCTTGCCTACAGCGATTTGGGGTCGATAAGTTCCTCCTGCCTACAGGGATTTGGGGTCGATATATTTCTCTGATCTATAGTGAAAGAGGCAATAAGTTTATTGGTCATACCGAAGCTTTGTAATGTAACATGAATCTCGAGGTTTTAGAAGGAAATAGATTTGTTTATTTCTCAGATAAATAGCACGTCGAGTTCGGAACTAGAACTGAAGAAGTATGTGTGTCTATAAATACACTATGTACATCAATATGCAAAGAACAATCTAAACAGGTACAATTAATAAGCTTTCAAACACACAGGGATCCAATAGTTAAATACTGGGGGGGGGCATACAAAGAGACTAACGTGGATTGACCAATGTATGATATATGGAGGCAAACAGTGAATTATATAGTTAAATCGCTGAAGATGGAAGTGTCGGGTCATTGGCCCAAATAAAATGGCGACACAAAGTATTTCAATTCTCTGAACTACATCATGCTGGAGATCTAGTAGGATAATGGTCCTGCTGCAAGGGAGATTCAACGGGAGTTTGAGAATGATCAATGAAGAAGAAGAAGAATATCGTGAAATCGTCAAGCAATTTTCTTGAGTTTGATTCTGCTGATTCTGGACAACGACTCCGTGTTAACATTTTTTTCGGAGATCTTTGTGCACTATCGTTTTCTAAGCTAGGATGTTACTTGTTTTGTAATCTGGGTTGGGAGCTAATTGCTCTGTAGAAAGAGATGGAGTACAAATGGTGAAACCAGAGTACAGTTAAGTCAATCTAATAGACCTTTTTAGCCCTGTGTAAGTATACTGTTAAAATTTGAGGCAAAAGCTATAATGCAGTCGCTCTGAGCTGCAGAAGACAGCATACTTCGCCTTGACGACAGACCTAACAATATCAAATGACAGTAGATGCGAACGCGGAAGAAGAATAATAATATTTAAAGCACTGTTTTTGTATCAAGAAAAATTCAGAAATCAATAGATTTGAATTTCGATCATGTCCGTTCAGCTGGCACATATTCACCTCGCATCATCAATCACCACATTTTCCGAATTCGACCACACAGCATCTATAAACAAATATATGACTTTAGTCAAGATTTTCACCTTGTATATTCTCAAGTTATTATGAATATACACAAGTCAATCGAAACATAGACAACAACAACAACAACACACACTTTTTTGTAAGAAAGAGAGAAAAATTATAAGAGCACACTCTAGAAACGGCATCATACATCAGTACTGCATTAACCTCAACAGAATCAAACCGCAATTATCATGGGACCGTTGTATTTGTGACTATATGGTTTCCTGATTCATGGTTGGACTATTTATCACTGAATTGTATATATAAGCGACTAGACAGTGGTCTCCATAGTAAGCCGATCTTAATAACATAAATTTGTCAATGATGATCTTTGTATGGTGTTGAAAAGAGGATCGTTAGGTCAGACATTTGTCCAGGGGCGTAGATTCGTTAGTAAGATGGGGATGGCATTACACAAAAATATATCCTTACTTTGTTTCTGTGAGTCAGTTATTTAATTTTTGTGTGGAAAAAAATGTTCTACGTGGAAATCATTTTTTTTAAATAAAGGAGAATTGGGTCCTATCTGCTTATTTGCTTGCTTGCTATAATTAAATGTCATACCTCAGACCACTGAGTAGTACAATTAAGGCTCATAAAACATGCTACTGTGAA
Source organism: Meghimatium bilineatum (assembly GCA_034231615.1). Classification (NCBI taxonomy): domain Eukaryota; kingdom Metazoa; phylum Mollusca; class Gastropoda; order Stylommatophora; family Philomycidae; genus Meghimatium; species Meghimatium bilineatum. Next base: position 58,633,170 of record CM067304.1, read on the forward strand.
CATAAAAAACATGATACTGTGTGAACATAAAAACGTGATACTGTGTGAACATAAAAACATGATACTGTGTGAACACAAACACATGATACTGTATGAACATAAAAAGCATGCTACTGTGCGAACATGAAAACATGATACTGTGTGAACATCAAAACATGATACTGTGTGAACATAAAAACATGATACTGTGTGAACATCAAAACATGATACTGTGTGAACATAAAAACATGATACTGAGTGAACATGAACACATGATACTGTATGAACATAAAAAGCATGCTACTGTGCGAACATGAACACATGATACTGTATGAACATAAAAAGCATGCTACTGTGCGAACATAAAAACATGATACTGTGTGAGCATAAAAACATGATACTATGTGAACATAAATACATGATATCGTGTGAACATAAATGGTTTTGAGACGAGATTTTAAAAGATATTTATTTACACAAATACCTCTTATGGTGAATGACTCTCTTTTCAAGTAATCCTACCAACACGACCACCAAGGAACACTTTACATACAGATACACTGAAAATACAGATACACTGGGTGGCCATGTAGCACACTGGCTTCGCATATGAGTGGTTCGGGTTCATTCCCCAATTGAGGCGGAAATGTTTTTTCAGATCGCAACAGCTCTCGGGTCCACCCAGGTTTAACTGGAAACCCTTTTAATCAGGGAAGTAAAGACTGCAAGTAATAGGATATAGCTACCGCCCTCATATAGCAGAGCCACTAAATGTGAGATCGCTAACATCTCACACCCCTGCAGTATTAATATACGCTAAGGGACGCTACGGGTTAACTGTAACTTAACTGAAAATTTGGATATCGAATCTACAGTGTGTTTTTAATTACGGTAAGTTGCGTCACATCTGTCGATTCAATCGGTCATCGTTTATTAACTTTCAATAATACTCTTACTTAGAGAGTAAATTTTCTAAACGAGAGCAATAACGTAATTTATACAACTACCAGCGTCACTCAATGGCAGCCGGACCCTGGGGGGTTAACATTAATCTGATATGAGTGAGTTAGTTCTGATATGACGTTTTAATAAGCAGATGAAACAAATAATGAAATGTAGAAATAATAGGAAACTGATATCGATCATGTCAGCTTGTATCATCATCATCAGGCGCCATGCCGGCTGGCGCAGTCGATCTTGATCTCCACAGCTCTTTATCTCTAGTATTATGTATCAGGATCGTTGGTGTTTCCCTGCCGTGTCAGATTGTTAAACTGTTTAATATTTTCTCACGTTGTCGCCCTCTGTCTCTGTTGCCTTCAATCTTGTCTGTTTTAACTATGTTAACCACCACTCCTTGTCTTATAACGTGGCCAAAAAAAATTAAGATTGTCTTTTCCTTATATTATTGATTAAGTTCCGTCTCGAATTTGACTTTCGTCACACCTCCGCATTAGTTTTCCTGGGATCCATGGTATTCTCAGCTTGTGTTGAACAGTAGGGAAGAAGGTCGAATGCTGTTAAATTAATATTTTGAGTAAGAATACGGTATATTTGTTATATTTGTATTTGTTATATTTGTATTTGTTATATTTGTATTTGTTATATTTGTATTTGTTATATGTTTTTGTTATATTTGTATTTGTTATATTTGTATTTGTTATATTTGTATTTGCTATATTTGTATTTGTTATATGTTTTTGTTATATGTGTATTTGTTATATTTGTATTTGTTATATTTGTATTTGTTATATTTGTATTTGTTATATTTGTATTTGTTATATTTGTATTCGTTATATATGTTTTTGTTATATTTGTATTTGCTATATTTATATTTGCTATATATGTATTAGCTATAATATGAATATATTAAATATAATTGTGTTGGGGTGTAAAGTATTGCGTTTTATTTATAGTGGTATAATTATTGGTAATTAATGGTGTAAGTAATGGTGTAAGTATTAGGTTCTAAATTAGAAAACTAACGCTGAACCTGTCGTGGCGACAGCAAGGGCATACGGCCTTATCACACAAGCCACACGAAACCTCCCTGTAACTCCGTAACTGGACAAATGTGGTAGTTGTATTTTTAACAAGTTCATTATTCTTGCATTTATTGTGTTCATTATTCTTGCATTTATTGTGTTCATTATTCTTGCATTTATTGTTGCATTCTTCTTCTTCTGCACCCGTTCTCAAACTCCTGCAGATCAGCAGGATGTAGTCCGGAGAACGGAATGCGTTGTGTCATGGTTTACAGCATTGCTGCGATATCTGTGACTTTCGGTCTGACACATCCGACTTCAGCATGGCTTTGGGTCACTGGCCATATATGGGATGGGACAGCCAACTCCATCCTATAACCTCCGTAGTCGCCTTGTACGACATGCATGAAGGTAAACAGTGTTGCTATTCTTTGTTCCCATTTCGGGCCCCGACAACACAAGGGCGATTGTTGCAATTATTGTGTTCATTATTGTTGCATTTATTGCAACTAATATCTTGAAAAGAATCTTTCATGCTGAAATTATCAATGATTTTAGCCCGTGTGCTGTAAGAACATGAAAATTTACCAAGTGTAGCGACACTTTTATTTCTCATGCATGTTGTAAAAGACAACTTGGGAGTTTTTGAGAGTGGTGCTGTTTGTACCATCCTGTGACCCATCAGCCATGCTGAAGCCGGATTTTTTTGGGATATTTCTATTTATGTAAATATGTTTATTTTTTTATAGTAAACAATAACCTCTTATGGTGAAGTATGTTTCCTTCAACCGCGGACGTTAGTCCAGCTTGGTTAATATCGGAGCTTTTTACCGTACAAAATAATGGAGGTTGAGTTTCAGAAAACTACTACCTTTTAGTTAGTATCTTCTTCTGCTTTCGTTCTCAAACTCCTGCAGATTCGCAGGATGTAGTCCGGAGAACGGAATGCGTTGTGTCATATAATAATATGTTTATAAAATAAATCTTTGATTGTCACATTGAGTAGAAAATGATGTACTAGAACGAAAGGTTGTTAAATGACAAGTGTTTCCATTGGATTTGTATGAATTAATCCGTGACAAATAATAATGTACGACATGTGGGCTTATTGAAAAACAGCTTTCTAAAGTTGATGATTGCTTGATTGATTTTTAGTATTGATTAAGAGTGAGCATCGTTGCACAAGGAGCATTCCCATAAATGTTCAGTCTGCCAGTTATTTAAAACTTATTTTACTTTTCCCGTTATTGTCATTGGCTATTCACACACAATATACACAAAGTAATTAATGAAAATCACAGGCATAGTGAAATGAGTCACAGTAAAATCATGCAAATCTTAGTGCTACATTCCAACTCTTACCAGTACATGCAAATCTTAGTGCTACATTCCAGCTCTTACCAGTACATGCAAATCTTAATACTACATTCCAACTCTTACCAGTACATGCAAATCTTAATACTACATTCCAACTCTTACCAGTACATGCAAATCTTAGTGATGCATTAGGAAATACATGAAAAACACAAAACATTATATCAAACACAAAACTAAGAACATTGAAATATCCAGTAGGTGACGTTGTAATGATTTGAAATATGAAGGACTATAAAAGAGACAACCAGAAAACTATAAACATTCATCAGTGGATGCTCGCATAAAATAGAAGGTTTGATATGCTATGATAAAACAAACCAATGAGAAAATTGGCAGCATATCCTATCCAGGACGTAGCTATCAACCCAGCATTTGTTGGCTGTGGTGATTTTCTAGGCAATAGAAATACGTTCAGTAGGTTGCCATTGCTTTCTGAATGGTCCGGATGCACAATTGCCTGTGGTGAGGATCGAACTCGGTACCTTTGCCGTCACAGACGCGCTCTGTACCACTTCGCCACAGAGCCGGACAATGAGAAACTCGTGCAAATAACTCAACAAACTCCATCAAAATAAAACATAAAGTAACAGCGCTGACGATGAATCGTCCATACATTAACTCTTCATCTCACAAAAGCCTGTTAACATTACAACTTAGATTCACCCGCTGTGACGGTAAACTGATACTTGCTCTATTTTCATTGTGCTTCCTCAATATATTACAACAGGACATGAAAACTATAAAGAGGTAAGAAGACCAACTGAAAGCATTTTAAAACAAACTTTTCATGTTTAGAAACCCACAAGGAAAGAGAAAAACAAGAGGAATTGTAAAATGTAAAGGAATACCAATAAATACATGGAGGGATTAAAGAATTAGATGCAGAGGCACAAAGACAGGGCTTGTCATGGCAAGAGCTGGAAGCCATAATTAATGATTGGATAAGATGGAGAAAGGGACATATGGTCAGAGCGTGGCTAAAAGGAACATAGATATAATCTAGGATATTCCTTATACAATTAAGCTTCTTCTTTTGAAACTTTTGCTTTAAATGTGTCTCCATATCTGTAAATGTATCTCCATATCTGTAAATGTATCTCCATATCTGTAAATGGATCTCCATATCTGTAAATGTATCTCCGTATCTGTAAATGTATCTCCATATTTGTAAATGTATCTCCATATCTGCAAATGTATCTCCATATCTGTAAATGTATCTCCATATCTGTAAATGTATCTCCATATCTGTAAATGTCTCTTCATATCTGTAAATGTATCTCCATATCTATAAATGTTTATCCTGGATGATCAAACTACTCTCAAATCAACAGTATTTAGAAGAACACAGGTAATGAAGTCTTACGTTTCTACTAAAAGGTTTTTATCATATATAACATCAAAACACGACAAGCGAAAATGACACAGCGACAAGCTGATTTGTTCAAGCGAAATATGGATGCGAGATGCGGGAAAGATAAGAACAGGAAACAGATAAATACGTAAATATAATTTACCTATCCTGTTCTTATCCGTCTGGCATCTCGCATCCACATTTCGCTCGAACACGTTAGTTTACCGTTGTGTCATATTCACTAGTCATGTTTTGCTGTTATGTGTCATCTTGATAAAGGCCTTTTGGGTGAAATGTTGGTTATGTCCTGTGTATTGTTATTTGTATGATAATGTCCTGTGTACTGTTTGTATTTTTTCACGTTTTCAACCGCCATTAACAGTTTGTTAGCCTTCGACGTCGCCAAGTAAGACTTCATTACCTGTACTCTACGTAAGTATTATTTTTAAACAGTTTTACTGCAGCACGATTAACTTTTATTGATTCTCAAATCGATAATACAAAAATTGGTTGAAAACATCCTTCTCCTCTGTTCATTTTCAAGCTCCTGCAATTTAGTAGAATATACTTCGGAGTACAAAACGCGTAGTGTCATGGTTTGCAGCTAGACTGCGATATCTGTGCCGTTCCGCTTGATATATCCGACTTTATCATTGCTTCTGAGTTATTTTAACCCTAATTTAGATATGAGAATCAGCCCCACCCCAAAACTTTCTCAGTCGTTACTTACAACATGAGTGGCATGTAACAGTGTCGCTAGTCTGTGCTACCATTTCGGACCACGACAACACAAATAAGAACAGAAATACCCTTAGTCTTCCTGATACACTCTCACATAGCCAATTTGAATATCTTCAAAGCATAACTTCAGAATGTAAAAATCTCCACAGAGCCTGTCCTGAATTGGTATCACTAATATACTATATACACAATACTTCTTGTTATATCCGTATGGATAACATAAATATTCTGGATATTCTACCAGAGCCACAATCATCTCACCTAAAACGCATATCTTTATATTATTAAAAAGGTCATACATCAGTTAAAGTCGTATGCCAAAAATCTCAAGATCTCATAAGAAGTCCCACATGACTTGATGTACAAAATTTCATTTCTTTAAATTATTTCTAAGTAGGAGACGTTTTCTCAAAGATTTGCATACCGCTGAGAGTATTCTATGTAAGAAATACAGTTATAGGGGATCCACTCAATTCTCAAAATTACACACAGACATATATCGTTCGAAGCATTTCACAAAAATGCGCACCATCTACATTTGAAAATTAGCACACGTTATTTCAGATCAAGGAATATAGTATACAATCAAATTCTCTAAACTTCCATACCTAACTAAGCTATTATATTATATTATATTGTATTGTATTGTATTGTATTGTATTTTATTGTATTGTATTGTATTGTATTGTATTGTATTGTATTGTATTGTATTGTATTGTATTGTATTGTATTGTATTGTATTGTATTGTATTGTATTGTATTGTATTGTATTGTATTGTATTGTATTGTATTGTATTGTATTGTATTGTATTGTATTGTATTGTATTGTATTGTATTATATTATATTATATTATATTATATTATATTATATTATATTATATTATATTATATTATATTATATTATATTATATTATATTATATTATATTATATTATATTATATTATATTATATTATATTATATTATATTATATTATATTATATTATATTATATTATATTATATTATATTATATTATATTATATTATATTATATTATATTATATTATATTATATTATATTATATTATATTATATTATATTATATTATATTATATTATATTATATTATATTATATTATATTATATTATATTATATTATATTATATTATTACAGAAATTCACACAACATCACGTAAGACTGAAAATAAAAAAATATACAAATTCACTCAAGATTATCAACAATTTGATGTAAACATAATTTACATCAGAACAGACATATAAAGCCAATCTGCTAAAATTGTATTTTGAAAGTAAACACATAATACATAAACATTATTGGAGACAATAATGAGATGTGACAGATAGTATTTTTTAATTAGCAAGCTCATTCTGAGAAGCCGAAGGCGGAAGTCGTGTCTTTATTATTATGTGTATTTTCATTCGGGTTTCGTGACCTCCCTGAACTCTGATTTAAAAAGTCCACATGCCTGGCTAGATCTGCGCGCTGCGCACTGTGAGCTCCCCTGTCACCGTCCCAATGCTATACAAGCGGAGTAGGGGGCTATGGTAAGAGAGTAGATAAATGGAACATATAGATATAATGTAGAGTATTTCTTATACAATTTAGCTTCTTCTTCTTGGAACTTTCGCTAGAAATATGTCTCTATATCTGTAAATCTTTATATTGTATAAACAAAACAACTCTCTAATCAATAATATAATTGGTCGAAAACAACTTTCTTCTCCTCTGTTCATATCCCAAACTCCTACAAACGAGCAGGACGTAATTATGAACACGAGAGGCGTAATGTCATGGTTTATAAATAGACTGCGAGGGGGGAGGGGGGGGGTCTCTGTGTATAGCGCACAGATCGTTGGATTCGCCATTAGTTGTACTACTGTGAAATGCGTCTTTATCGATATTTCGTTTCGTTAGATAATGTACGCATTTATTCCGTTAATTGTAGCAACGTCTCCCTGTAAAGATTCCTTCATCCCCCCACCCCCTAAAAAAGAAATGTTTTTATTGCTAATTCAAGCTCAAAGCTGGATTTTAGAACTAAGTAGATTTTCACTGCCGGTTTCCAGCGAACAGAGGTTAATACGTGAAGGTCAATACACAGTGGGAAATAAGTTTCCATAAAAATAACAGACGTCGAACTTGTCGCGTCACTGAGATAGTTGAATCATGACCCTCTATAATTCTTTTAAGACCTTTCAACGGAATTAATTAAGATCTAATTCGTTACGTGTATGGTTATTGTCGGACTATTCCTTTGTTACTGTCTATACTTGAAATCGCCTTGGCTATATTTTGGCATGCGACTACAAGTATGTTAATATTGACCAATGAACATCCCGACAATACCAGCTTTATCATATACATATTGATGTAAGCAAGAACTAACTGACAGAATTTGTCACGTCATAGTACCAGGCGGTTGTAATCAATTATTGTTGAGATTTCCCTTACAGTATAAACTACCATCATGGGTTTTCCCGTTCTACTGATAAAGCATAGCTGAAGAACGTGATACCCGGTTTGACCAATTTTCACAAATTCCTGACTTCGACTGGGGAACGAGGGAGTAGAATCCCCATGAATTACGAGCAATATAGCATTTGTACCTTTTAGAGAGCATTGGAGATGGTTCATCAGAACTTTATTTCATACCCAAAAAAGCTCCAACTCTCAGAGGTGTGAATTGTGTTGAGAAATAATCTCCTACGCAGGTGCTAAATACAAAAATTATAAATAAAATGTTGTCGGTGAACACTGTATAGAAAAAAATGTATAGATAAACTGTTGTCGGTAACAGTGTAGACATAATATGTATAGATAAAATGTTTTTCGGTTAACAGTGTCAAGATAAATTGTTTGTCGGTAAACACAGTCTAGATATATTGTTTGTCGGTAAACAGTGTATAGATAAAATGTATAGATAAAATGTTGTCGGTAACAGTGTAGACATAAAATGTATAAATAAAATTTATGTCGGTAAACAGTATCTAGATATATTGTTTGTCGGTAAACAGTGTATAGATCAAATGTATAGATAAAATGCAGTAGGGTATTCATAAGAAGAAATATTCATATTATAACATCTGCTGAAGATTTACTGTGAAGTGGCTGTTGTTAAGACCTTCTGAATGCAAAAGTAACTGTTGGAGGGAATAACAGAAGGGAAGATCAAAATATGAATGCCATATTTTACAAAGAAATAACATGATTCTTTATGGAAAATCAGGCTTCTTCAACCACAGACATCAGTCCAATTTGGATATATTCGAGCTTTTGACCATCAAATATATTGGCAACTACAATTCAGGTATATTCTGTAAACACAACTTCTGAGGTTAGAAATCTATACCTCGCACTGTAACACAAACTGATTTGGGGAGTAGGATAAGAAATAATACACAAGAAATATGAAATATCAAAAAGCTGTAGATAAATATCGGTGTCTGTTACAAAAGTGGGAGTTGTAACGTTAAAGTTACAAAGGTAGAAGTCCTTCCTATGGGCGGTAACTTAAAGATCACGAACTCAAACATACCGGCATTTAGCATAAGGCTATGCGCTACTGATACAAACACGTATCTTTTTACAGAACACAATTGTCTACCCAGACTTAATCTTTTTAAACAAATTATTCTCGGTAGAATCTGATACCTAAAGGTACTAACTTTAATTCTGGTACATGGCATTTATGTAGGCCATTTTTCACGTAGTCACTCTTGCGCAGCGGTTCCAAGATTGATTGACTTAGACCACATAGTGACAATAACATCCATTTATGTCATCACCTCATTGGTAGATACGATTAGCTTCTCATTGGTAGATAAGATTAGCTTCTCATTGGTAGATAAGATTAGCTTCTCATTGGTAGATAAGATTAGCTTCTCATTGGTAGATAAGATTAGCTTCTCATTGGTATATAAGATTAGCTTCTCATTCGTAGATAAGATTGGGGTGCAGAGACGTTGAAGCGAGCACCTGTGCTCGCTTCGCTCGCCAGGACCAGGACTCATACTGGTTCAGACCTTGCTACGCCTCCCCGCGGAGCACCCTGGGCAACAGAGAAATCTGGTTATGGTAGCAAGGATCGGACGATCTCCAGCTGAGGTGGAAACCTGCTGTGGACTTGGAAACTTCCAAGAGAGAAACGACTCTTTCATCTACAGTTCGTCCCGGGATTTCAAGCAAGCCTCAGCAAAACTTTCGTCAGCCTTTTCGACTTTTCGCCAAGGCTCAAGGACGTTTCGCCAGTCCCCACGTCACCCCGACGTCGTGATATCGCCAGAAAAAGTCCTTTTTAGGACTAGGTGGAAAGCGACGTGATCAGGCATAGCGAGTGCCTGGTCGAATCCCCCAACTAACAAACAAACAAGTAGATAAGATTAGCTTCTCATTGGTAGATAAGATTAGCTTCTCATTGGTAGATAAGATTAGCTTCTCATTGGTAGATAAGATTAGCTTCTCATTGGTAGATAAGATTAGCTTCTCATTGGTAGATAAGATTAGCTTCTCATTGGTAGATAAGATTAGCTTCTCATTGGTAGATAAGATTAGCTTCTCATTGGTAGATAAGATTAGCTTACAGTAGAAGGCATGTGTCATGATTCTTGTTTAAAAACTAGCATTACTAAACTGCGGACATTCCCATAAATGCGCAGCTCACCGATTCATCAACCATCTTAGGATTTATTAACTGAGTGCACCAGTCAGCTGTTGGTTGTGTGTTCTTTGGATCTTTCCAGAAAGGGGCACTTTTTTTCATCTGGCTTGATCTCTCTCCATTTATGGAAAAGTATGCCACTTAAGCCATGGAAGTTAGTCCACTTTGGCTCAAATAAGAACTAATCACAGCGTTTTACATATTTAATCAGAGTTTTTTACAGTAAAAAAATAATGGTGACTGCAGTTCGGGTAATTCTATCATTTTTGAACATGTACATTGTCTTTTTTAAACTTTCTTTTCATCTTTTTGTAGTGCATTCATAACTGCTCTAATTCACTCTGATCTGATCCTTCTTATCACTGATCCATCCACTATAGTAGTGTTCTTTAATGCATCACTTCTATCGTGGCCTATGACTACTGCATGTCCTGGACAGTAGAGCATCTTAACACGGGGTCTTTGTTACCTCTAATATTTTATGGTAGTGTGTCCTGATATAACCTAAGTGGACTTTGTCCGCTGGTTGAAAGGGGCACGCCTCTCCAAAAGAGAGGCAAACTCATTAACTACCTAGTAGAGCCATAAAATACTTTCGATTTTTCTGTCAACAGTAACTCAAAACTTTGCGATTCTGTATTCTCGATTTTGTCTGCATACATTGGACCATATCAAAGTCTGCAACCATTGGTCTAGAACCCACAGGGAAAGATGAAAATAGTAAAGACCAAGAATTACCGTGAGAAAGAATAAGTTGCGCAGACACACGAGCTAGGTAGAACATGGAAAGAGCTAGAAGCAACAGCTAAGGATAGGATAAGATATAGGAGGTTTGTTGAAGCCCTATGCTCCGTAGGGAGATAATACGTGCATAGATATGTGGCTAAAAATATGGCTAATAATTCATTTTTTTGTCCTTTGAAGATCCAAGAAGTATTTCCAAAGCTCATGTATCAGTACAAATACAGTGGAATCACTGTATAACGCAGCACGTGTGTTGCAGGGGCACAAAAGGGGAGCAAAGAATAGGAACACTTTTTACCTTCTACGCAAGTCGTAAAAGACGACTAAGGAGGTTATGGGATGGAGTTGGCTGTCCTATCCCATATAGGGTCAGTGACCCAAAGCCATGCTGAAGTAGGATGTGTCAGGCCGAAAGGCGCAGCTATCACAGCAATGCTGTAAACCATGACACAACGCATTCCGTTCTCCGGACTACATCCTGCTAATCTTCAGGAGTTTGAGAATGAACGCAGAAAAAGTAGAATGTATAACGCCACACATTTCCTTATATAACACTTTTTAAAAATTCACAATTATATTTATTCTTTATTGTTTGTATTGTGTGCAGCTAATTTCTGTTACATATTTCATACATATTTTGTCAGTCCGAACAAATTTGTTATTCAGAAATTTGTCAGTCCGGACAAAGTTGTTATAAAGAATTTTGACTTTAATAATGTTAAATCGGCTTGGAGGGCCAGTAAAAAAAAATTAAGCGAGAGGAATTGGCCTGCGGGCCGTATTTTACAAACGCTTGCTTTAAATATTCCATTAACCGAATTAGAATTACCTAAATTCAAATTTGGAATCAATTTGCAAAGCGAAACAAAATTTGTCAGCTTGATGTATTCTATGAAAGCTGATATAAGGAAACATTGGCATTCAGGGAACTTGTATGCACTAACTGCAAGAAACGTAACGCACGACAATGTTGACTCTGCAATTAGAGTTACCAGGAAGCTAGGCATTTCGGTCAATTCACGTGAGAGGAAAGAGTGTGTTCGAGAAGTCGTGAAAGAACGTGAGGAATGTTGTAGCGGAGTAATGCACGGAGGATTTGTTTGTCGGTGTTGTCAAACAGTTGAGAGGACGAAAGACATTTTCGGCGCGACAGAGCAGTCGCAGTAGTGTAAGGTGATGTTCTGGCTTAGCATGTTGACGGTCGTAACATAGTCGGAGGTATTCAGTTTTGTAGCAAGCATAACAGTATAGTTGGGGAAGATAAACACATTCAGAGAAGAACATTGAAACCCTCTCTCAAAGAAATATGTGGACTACCATTGTAAGGTAGACTCAAGATCATGCCCTCTGTTGGTTTGTTTGTTTGTTACAATTGCAAGGTTTTGTGACCGATTAAAATATTGCTTCCTGTTAGCAAGCAATTGGTTGGGGGGGGGGGGTAGGACCCTAGCTCTAAGCAATGCACAATTCTTCAAGAAGAAGACTTCTTCAAAGAGGGAAGGAGAATGGTCGATGTTTGTATGAAGAAGGCATGTTCCAACATTTTACATGCAGACTTCCGGTAAAATGGCGCGGGACAACATCTGTGTGAATTCTGCTTGTCGGTAAAGATCATTTGGAAGAAAGGATGAACGCCCCAAAACGATATATTGCTCAATGATTTGCTACCATTGGAGCATGGACATGCTATGGATCGTGATTTTTTTTGTGTGGCGCTTATATTGTGGCATGGTTTACAGCTTAGCTGTGATCTCTACAACTTTTGTTCTAAAACATCCGACTTTAGCATGATTTCTGGGTCACTTTTACCCAATATGAGATGGGACATCCAACTCCATTCCAAAACCTCCTTAGTTGCCTCTTGCGACATTAATGGAATGTAAACAGTGTTGCTGTTCTTTGCATCCCTTTCGGGCCACGGCAACACAGCTGTATTAAGAACGGTACTGCTGTCACAAAAATTTAATGAATTGAAACTTTATCCTGATAAAGACTTTCTACTCAAAACGTTGTCTAGTATTCTTGTTTCAATCTTGGTATTTTATAGCTCTATTAACTTATCAGTAAAACCTATGTCCGGTTCCGCGGCTGAGAGCTAGTGAGTACGTCTTGGATGGCTAACCTGACCCGTTTGCAGTTGCTTGCAGTTTGACATTCATACAAACCTAATATAAATTTTTACTTTAAGTTAGTCATATTGTTTTCAGGGTGTAGTGATGAACCCATCATTATTAGCTGTTGTTATATTCTAGGCAATATAAATACGTTCATTAGAATTCTTAATGGTCAAATAATTTACTGACACAGCTACTGAATAAAATTATATTCTTTATATCACAGCCAAAATATGCTGTATAGATCACAGCCAAAATATGTTCTATGGATCACATCCAAAGTATGTTGTATAGATCACAGCCAAAATATGTTCTATAGATCACAGCCGAAATATGTTGTATAGATCACAAGATCACATCCAAAAAATGTTCTATAGATCACAGCCAAAATATGTTATATAAATCACAGTCTAATTATACTATATAGATCACAGCTAAAATATGTTGTATAGATCACAGCTAAAATATGTTGTATAGATCACAGCTAAAATATGTTGTATAGATCACAACTAAACTATGTTCAATAGATCACAGTAAAAATATAATCAGTTTAAGTATATATCTTGAGAAAGATGTCTTTTTTTATATATACAATACATATTTCCTTTGATAAAGCAGCATTGCAGTGTATACGGTGATTTACCGAACATAACAATGATATCGAATACACGAGCGGTTACTTTAATACATTCAATGGTTTACCGAACATATCAATGAAACTAAATAGCGTAGTACAACATAATAGATTCAGTCACGTAACAGTAAACAATAAACAATTGTATTTATTGATTCATTGAAGGGGGAATTGTGAAGACGATATCTAATCGGATCTGAAAGATACACTATACAAGGTTCCTTAACGCAGTGGTTCTAAGTGTGTGCAATATGGGTCTTCCCTAATGGGATCTCGGCGATTTCAATTTGAGACACAA